>VXBQ01007740.1:408733-460495 GCA_013400175.1 Phainopepla nitens
GGCTGTGTGTGCCCGTGGGGCTCTGGGCCATCCCCAGGCACACCCCAACAGGCAGTCTGGCACAGGCACCCAGAGTATGCAGTGCCTACAAGCTGCTAAAACACAGTTCTCCTCCAGACACCCTTCCCTGCTGGGATCGTCCTGATGAAAACAGCCTCAGAAACGTTCCTGTTTGCAGCTTGAAATCCCTGATCATCTGCAAAACAAGATGAATTTGCTCTCTTGTGCAAAACTGTACCCCTCGTGTAGCAGGTCCTCCTCCTTCTGTCCCCCACTGCCTGGTACTCACCCATCTTAATTCAGGTTAAGGCTGGTGGGAAATGACAAATCCTTTCCACATAAATCTTAACACTGGCTTGAGTTTGTTGAGAAACGGTGGTGATTTATGGGGATTAGCAGATCAGAGTTGAGGAATGTAAAGAGGTTTAGGCTAACTAAGTGGAACGCTTAGAGCTGGGTCACAGAGAATTTGAGGCAGGCTTAGGCTTCTTAAATGGTGTGCAATAAAAAGTAGAAGAGGGAAGCATGCATTTCCAATGCTCCTTGTAGCATGGGAAGTTGTTTTCCTGTGTTACAATCTGGATAAAAAGTTTGGCAGCCTTCTGTGTATTGCAATATTGCAGGTTCCTGGTTCCTAAAGGCCAGCATAAACAAAACACTAAAGCTAAAGCTCCTTTTTTAGTTGGGTTTTTGGGGTTGGTTTGTTTGTTTGGGGTTTTTGTGTACCTTTATTGCTTGCAATTATACTCTTCCAGCAAATGGAGGGCTAGTATGGTAGAAAAGGTAGTAAAACCAGAAGGCAGCCAGTCTCCATGAGATTTTAAAGGCAATGCAGTCAAAAAAGGGTTAATAGGTCTTTTCTGTCAGATAAGAAATTGGGAAAAAAGAAAGAACAAATAGAGAAAGTATCCTTTTTTTGAGTTAGGATGGGTAAAGCGAGCAACAACCACCTTGTGCCTTGCTTTGATTTTTTTCTCCATTGCTTTGTGGTTCCTGTAATTTTTACAGCGCATTCATTGTAAGTAAGCACATGACACTTCCTGAAGCTTAGAGCTTAATTTCAAATCCCCAGACTCATAAACCAGCAGCTCCTCGCTGAGCTGTCAACAGCTGCCCTCTGCTTTTGGCTCGGCCCAAAACTTCCAGGCACATCGCCGGCCCTGTCCATCGCCTGCACATCTCGTCCCACACAGAAGCAAAGTCCTGGCCTATCCCTGCATGGGACAGGAGAGAACAAGTGGTGAATATCAGACAGGCAATCAAATGCTGAGGTTCAGCAGGCCAGGTGAATAATTACAAATAGGCCAGCTCGAGTAAAATTATTTGGAATGACGCAAGTTGGTGCAAAATAATATTCTTGCTAGAAGCCCTGACAAAGCCAGTGGTCTCACTGCAATTACTCATGGGAATTACATTACGCAAAACAAGACCCTACTTATTGCAAAACATTTATATATTTTACTTCCCTGTATTAAAATAATCTATTTATCCAAACTAGAGATGAATATTTCTTATGCATTTTGCAATAAAACTTCAGAGCACTGCCAGACGGTTCTCTTCCTGAATTACCCTCTCTATTTTTTTGTAAAGCCAAAATTTCCTTTAATTTCACCAACTGCAAGACAAGAAGAAGAGCAATTAAATTTAACCATATAAGCTTTTTAATGTGGTTTTAGGGGATCCTTTAATGTTCGTGTTAGCAGATAAGCCATGCATCCACCCATCCACTTAATTATAGGCCTAGTACCTCCAGTCACTGTGTTTTTTCATTTAATTTGCTGCCCAGTTAGAATCTGAAGAAACCTTTGCCATAACATGCCCACCACCTGCAACTTCTGCCATCTTCACTATAAAGCTCCAAAATGAGCAGGCCTTTACCACTGCGAGACACTTTGAGAAGGCTTATTTCACAGCACATCATCCTTCATCCTAACCTAGAGGGCAAGAAATAGCATTTTTGTATTCTGAGCTCCAAGCAGAGATAGATACAAAGAGTTAAGCAATTACTTTTCACCTCCACTAAGTGCAATCAGTATTTTAAAAAGTGACCAGCGATTCGCACTTGACTTTGTTTCCAGGTGCACAACTCAAGACAATTTGAGAGGACCTATTTCTCAAGACTCGGGTAGGAACAAGGAGCTCTGAACTTCCCAACCTGGACTCCTTGCTGATTCATATTCATGTGAAAGAAAAAAAGTAGACCTAGGATGGACACAGAAGAGCCAAGCAATGAAACCCATCTTCCTGAAGGAAGCACTTCCTGCCTAACTAGGCAGGGCAGCACTTCTCATTCCAGCCCTTTGGATCATTAATTGCAAATAATTCAGTCAAACTTTGCTGGCTACAATATTTCAAGCCATCCTTTAGCGACAGAGCAACGTGTGCTTGCATAATAATCTTTAAATTACCATGGACTTTGACTGAACAAGGCTTCCGTAAGTGAACATTAGAAAAAGCTTGAGCTCAGTGTAATGGGGTGAGACATTCACCAGCTAGATGTGAAGGTTAGTGGCTGCAGCACGGCCAGAATACTAAAAAAGAAACAGATCTAATTAACATGTGGCTCTTGTGCTCACTTATTGGGTCATTGTCAAGGATCACTTATTTGACCCCAAAAAGAGCAAACACAACTCGTTAAAATGCATTTCATTTTGCAAAAAAATAATTATATTAACACAAGTCATTAAAAACTGATAGGGCTCGAATGCAGTGCCTTAAAGAAGCTGATGAACACTCATCTGTGATATCCCATACAGAAAACTGCAGGAATTTCTGTCATTTGACACCAGTGCCAGTAGAACCATGGCAAAGATGAGAAACTGGCTGCTGGCTCCCTGGCTGCTGAAGACCAGTGCCATGCTGAAGCAGGTACTGAAAGCTTTTTTTTTCCCCTCTGCATCTTCAGCTCCCAGGGCACAAATGCGAAACTGACTTAACACAAAATCCACCTGGGGAAATCCATGTGCTTAGTGCTTCAGACCCAGAGTCTGCACTGCCAGTGACACCTGTTTAGACCTCAAAGCGGGCGTCACTGAAGCTTAGGCTTGCCTGCTGGGACAAAGCGCTGTGCAGGAAGGATTAAGCACAGAACTGGATCAGGCAAGCACCAATGTAAACCTCAGTTTGGCCATGGAGTGGATGGGGTGGGAAGTGCTGCAAGCAGTATGATAGGTCTTTGTAACAAACTGCAGCTGGCATCACTGCTGGAACATGCAGAAGGGCTTGGAGGATGGACACTCCTACCCTTGGGGTGCCACGCTCCAACTAGGAGCCACTTTGGTCCTGGGATCTGGACTGGGGGAGAAGTAAGGCCTTCATAATATTTGGGCATGGCACTCAGGGCACAGCAGACTGAGTAAAAGATGTGCTTTGCTTTAGGAAAGGCTAAGGGTAATGATACAGTGAACACAGGGAGAGCAGTCCCAGCCCTGGACCTGCTGCTAACACTGGCAAATGAAATCACCTCACAGGATGTGTTCCTGCCAAAAATCTCATTTGAACGCATGGAACCAGGACAGAGCTGGCAGGAGACAAAGCCTGGTACCCTGTCACATGGGTTAAGTTTCCATGTGCCAGAAACACTTTCACTTTCAGGCTTTCCCCACCACTGTGCATGTCAGGTTGTGGTATTTTCTCTTCTTATCGAGTCTGTGGATGGTACAGCGTTAATACATTCCTACAGAGATAATTTTGAGGCACATCTAAGCCAAAAGTCATCCTTCATGGACATTCAGAAGCCCAGCACCTATGGACAACTTATGCAAGGTCCCATAGAGAATATGTGCCGAGACACAGATGGGGACTTTGACCAGTACCAGTCAAGCCCTAGTTTTGTAGTGACCAGCCAAATTACTGCCCTACATGCTGACTCTCAGCTAACAGATACAACTGTTGCAAGTCTTAATTAATCAATATCTGTTAAGACCCTTAGGTAGAAGTTTCTTCAGATGTAGGCAGTTCCAAATTGATCCCATACTTATTCATCAGGGCAAGGACTATGATAAGATGAATGTGTTTGCACTGCACTCAGTGACTAGAGCCTCAGCTCTGACTTGGGATCAGGGTCCTGTGGCAGTATGAGCACAGAAGAGTAATGATTACCAGGAAAGGGGTTCTTGAAAGGCTCCATCTCTCACAGCAGAGGTTTTTGACAGTCAGTGACTCAATGTTCTGTCTTTCATAATCGTAATGACTCACAGCCCCAGGATGGAGAATGAGTGCAATACAGTGAGTACTATTGTTCCAGAGCCCATCAAAATAAGCAAGGTCATTTTCAGTGTTTCAAAGAAAATGACAAGCTGCTGGATTAATGTGTGGTGGGGAAAAATACGCACAGAAAAAAATAAGAAGAGAGATGAGTAAATTTTCAGATAACAAAGCTCACAAGGATTTGCAAACTCAAATTTTGTAACCACAAGCAAGAAAGTTCAGCAGCCTGACTTTGATACCATTTGCTCTGCTATAAATCAAGATTAACCCCATGTGGATTTATAATGGGGTAAGTCTGGCATACAACAAGAGAAGGATCAGGCTTTGAGCACCAAGTGCATCTGGGTGCCTTCTGCATTGCCTAACACTGTGAGGATGAGAGAGACAGTTCCTCACCACTGTGCTGCCGTACAACTTAGAGACTCATGTTAGGATAGGTAAATTATCTCTGACCATGTAGGAAGGATGATTTGGACACAGGAGGTAGCTAGAAGCTGTAACAATTCCTGGGTTATGTCCCAGATGATCTGCAGCTCCTCAAATCAGATGTGAGGGTTAGGGGTTGAGATGGTTGATGCATTGCAGTCTTGAACTAGTAAGATGGAGCTTACCTAGCTGGAGCTCTATGCTGATTTCTGAACAAGATGGACTGTGATTTTTTTATGTGTTCCAAAACCAGAAACCCACTTGGCTGAAGGGTCTCATTTCTCAAAATTGTTGAGTGTCTGCCAGGAGGTCACTGGGTACACAGTACACCCGAAAAGCAGACCACTGAAATGATGCCATCAGGAAGAAGTGCTTCTTTAGTGGGACCGATTCTGTGGTCTTGTCTGATGCACAAGATTTCTGAACATAGCTCCCACAAGAATGAGTTTTATGCATGGATGTTACACGCAAGTGAGTTCTCATCCCTCTCTTTCACAGAGTTTCTGCACACCATTTGGTTTCTGTCTTTCACATGGTAAGGCGCAGAGGAAGGGACAATCAATCCATCCCATGTGATTGACAACTGGACAACATTTCTATCCTTCCTAAGAGGACACATGATACTCTTCCCCATCAGAGAAGCGTTTCAGCCAGTAGCACACCCAGATCTGTTTCCTAGATCAGAGGAAAGCTGCTCCCTCATGTTGGTGTCATGTGGCCTGATCCTGGCTGCCTCTGCTCAGGCAAAATGCCACTGGTGGATACTCCACAGTGCTGGGGCTCCTCAGGGGAAAGGGTCTACTTTGGAGCACGGTGTCAAGTGCTGAGGAGTGAATGCCAGATATAGCTTTCCAGCCTGGCTGGAAGAGCAAGCACAGCCCAGCATGCCCCAGAGGAATCTGTGATTTGGTGAGAGGCAGCTCCCACCCAGACTCCAGCCACTGGAGAAGGTTTGTTTGACTCCTGCTTGCAGAGGGGGCACTCTGATATCTCAGAGAGAAGACCACAAAAAATTATGAAATGTAGCCTGCAGGGTCATTGGTGTGTGAGGACTTTTACTGTCCCCTGGTGCTGCATGTAGAACCACGAGCCTTTCGTATCACCCTTGGGAAGAGGAAATAGCACCTACAAACTTTAAGCCTGAAGAAGAATAAGGAGCAAATTTGACATTTGACTCTTAGTGATAGGCACTACCTAGGCAAATATTTATAAAAGATAGCTCTGGCTCTTTGAACAAGGAAGGGAAGTGGAGGGGCAGGGACTTGTCCAAGGTCAGCCAGGCAATCTGCAGCAGATCCAGAGACCTTTGGGTCCCAACCCAGCCCCCACACTCCAGACAGGGCCGTGTTTCAACAGGAACCAACGGCTTCATGCCTCACTTTGCCTGTCTTAGATTTTCTTCCTCTTCTGTGCTTGGAATAAACTTGATTTGAAATCCTGGATGTTATCCCAATTTCTCAGATCATGTTTCTGTTGTTGTGAGTGCTTCTGGGTGCAGTTGCTTGGATCACTTAGTCCAAAGAATCTGAGATCTGGGGATAATGTCATCCTTCAAAACATTTAATCAGCAAGTCATTCCCTTCACCTATAGAAAATGCCATAAAGCTTATACAGTTCTTTGCTACTAATTCACAGACCACCAAGAACTGGCATAGAAATAAGTATTTAATGGAAACCAGAAGTTACTTCTCCATAACATATGGAGTAGGTCACTGGGATTTCCAAGACATAGTGTTCTACCTGGAATAAAAGGAGGGGCACGCATTAGTACCTGGTATATTGTTGACTGAAGTTTCCCGTACGCCAGAAGAGAGAATGAAGCTAACTCACATTTGGATGAAGAAGAAAGTAAGCCATTCTTTTCCGAAGGATAGGTTCTGGTCACAGGTCTTATATGACTTAAGACAGTGCTTGCCAACAGTCAGTGACAATTTTTATTGTCTTCTCTGGTCTTTGGGCAGGCACACACTCTGGAAGGACCAAAATGGCCTCAGCCTGATACAGACATTCCAAGACCCCACCAGGGAGATTTTACTTTTGGTTTTCAGTGTTTTCTTAGTGGAAACCAGGTGCTACAGTAACAGTACAGAAACCTCATAAAATCCCACATCAAGCCTTGCTTATCTAAATATGAAAAACAGTTCCTGCTGTGTGATACTTTCTGATCTGCATTTTACCTGAAGCCTGCAGATAATTTGAGATGATGCGCTCAGTCTGCACACCAGCCACCCACGCTCACCTGCCCACTCCTTTACACACAAGAGCAATGATCAGCAGAGGGAGAGGGGAAGGAGAAGCTCCCAGAAACCAGTCTTTTACTCCTAAAATAACTGCTGCTTAGCACAAGCCTCCTTGTCCCAGCAAGAGTCCACTTTTTCCCCAGATGTGAGGTGAAGAACATCAGCCATGTTGAATCAGCTGATGGATGCACCCACGTTGCTTTCATAGAGCTTCACATCATCCTTGGGGTTTTACTGTATCCGTGGTGTGTTCACTTTGTCTCCTGCTTGGCTTGGGAGGCTCCTTGAGGCACAGAGCATATCTGGCTGCTGCTGGGCTCCTTCCCTTCCTACCAGCACGGGAGGGCTGTGAGAAGTTCTCTGCATGCCATGTTTCTGTGGTCCAGAGC
Source organism: Phainopepla nitens (assembly GCA_013400175.1). Taxonomy (NCBI): domain Eukaryota; kingdom Metazoa; phylum Chordata; class Aves; order Passeriformes; family Bombycillidae; genus Phainopepla; species Phainopepla nitens. The sequence goes on from VXBQ01007740.1 coordinate 415,998, forward strand.
CTGGCCAAGAAGCCAACCACGGCTCCTACACCCGTGCTGGTGCTGCCTGAGGCTACCAGGGGGTTTCCCACAGGCCCTGGGCATGATCTGCTCTGACAAACACAGCAGTGGTGAAAACAGCAGGGACAAGTGCATTTCTTTTCAAAACTTAGGTCAGATTTTGCCTCTTAATATTTGGAGCTTTAATCTGCGGACATCTGTGCCTTTTCTGACTGTATTTCACTTGAAATCAATAAAAACAACACAATGTTTCCACGGTGAAAATTCAACACTGGGAAGGGTTTTGGTTTTTAGAAGCAAGGTTCAGTGTTGAGATGGAAAAGCCTTGGGGAGCTAGAAAGTTTTACACACCCCTTCCCAAAAGGTGTAAGCCTCTGAATTAATGTGGAGAGGTTCATTAGTGAGATAGCTCTGCTGGTAACCTCAATGGCTCTATCCAGGTCTGCCAACAGCTAACAGACACACCACCAGGAAAGCAGGATGGATGTTCAGCTAGTGTCTCAGTAGGGCCATCAGCTGTCTGGGATGAACCATAAAGGCACTGCTGATATGGTGTGTGGGTGGTCCAATACAACCAGAATAGTAAATAATGAGACCATTATAGAAAGCAATTAAGATCTATTCAAACAAAATATGCTTTAATAAGGCCTGATTTGTATCTGCCAGTGTACTGAGCAAAGCTCAAATGATTCAGAGCATTTAGGACCAGAAAAGAGAAGCATCTCTCCAAAGCACATAGCAAGAGGGGTTAAATGACCTTTAGATATTTAAACAAGAGAATGGTGGTGATTACAACAAAGAAGGTGATTTTAACCTCTTCATACAGATTTGATAAGTACCATAAAACTGTATTCAAGTTAAATGTCAGCATTTTCAGAGGGCTTTTGAAAAAAGTTGTAGAGGTAACAAAAAATAGTAACATAAACAATGTGAAGGTAAGGAGAATTATGTGAGTCTTGTGCTGCACAATTTATCCAGAAGAAAATTGAGAGGTAGCTCTGACTGGAACGGGTAAGGACCATTGCCAAGAAAAATGGGGGGTCTCAGCTGGCTATTGTGCTCAGCAGGACATGAAAAGACATAAAAAACTGGAAACCTCTGCTCAGAAGAATTAAAAGGGAGTCAAATGCGTGAGGTGAGCTTTATCCAGATGTAAGTAACTGGCCTCCACACTGAGGCAGCGAGGTGATTGCTCAGTGGCCTGGGCCACATGGCAGACCAGACTGTTTGAAAAAATGCTAGACAAGCTTTAAGCCCGATTAGCTGACCTGCATCTCAGAACCTGACATCAGGGATTGCTCCATGCAGCGACAGGTGCTGCTGCAGGTCCATGGAAAGGGAGGAGAACAGTGCAGAGCAGGGTTAGATGGGCCCTCAGAAAAACAGCTTCATATCTGAGACCCCCAGCATTAGTTCTCCTAGTCTTGCGAATGCAAATAGCAACACCTGGGAAGCAATTAGCAGTGCTTTTTATTTTTGGTTTAATCCTTGAAAAAATAATGAATGTATTTTATATCAAGTAGCTAAAGTTACTTACCTGGCAAGAGGATGCATTACTCATGCTCTGGTGGAAAAGGAGCCTCAGTAGCAAGGGCAGAAGGGGAATTTTTCTTCTGTCTGTGATGGGAAGTACAGGCATCTGTGACTTCTCCAGTATGCCCTATACTGGTCTCCTGGATCACTTCTAGCATAGTCCCACAGTAGCAAAACTCTGAATCAATTGCTAGACAGAAATCACATCATGAGCGTAGATGGACCTGTTGGCGTGATCTGAGTGGTACAACAGGATTTTGGGGATCCTTCAGTGGGGAAAAACTAGATACCTAAGCTGATTCTGAGCTGGCACCCTACATGTCAGAATACTGGGAGTTATAACCCAGGGGCAAAAGCAGCACTGACTACATCTCGGGGAGTTTTTCCACCAATTAAGCTAAGATTTTGCTGTGTACTCCTGTGGACATCTTCATACCAATCTGGGAGATGCTCAAGCTCTTGAACAAGAATCTTTTTGCTGTGTTTACTACAGCAAAAAACCTCACTGGTGAAAAAGCCAGTGTAGGTCAGTAAAATACCTGAAACAGCTAAACTGAGGTGTACTCTTCCTGCCCGCAAGGAAACTCCATTTTGCCTGAACCTGATAGCAACAGGCAGTGTATGTTCTGCTGTGGGAATTTAGGAGGACAACAGTTCAAAAAGTATCTAAGGGTTGATAGAACTCAGAGTTCACAAACTTGAAGCAGCACAAATAACACCCTTTCTGCTTTTTCCAAGCAGCTGGTGAGGACGGAAACTGCCTCCTCCCTCACACACAGCAGTTTTGGGGTCCAAACTACTGCCACACAAGTTAGGAACCAAGTCCTCTTGCTCCAGCTGAGTGTCTCCTTCCATGTCCTGTTCCACTTGAGCGCCTCAGGAGCTGGGCAGAGCTCAGAACTGATCTTCCACCACAGTTGGCTGAATTTTATCTTTAAAAGTGAGATGTTTAGGGTCCCTGCCTAGCCCTCACTGGTTACAGCAGGCCATCAAGTCTGAGTCCGTGCAGGAATGAGACAAATATCTGAAGGACAAGTTAGTCCTGTTTCTACAAGAAAACAACGGTTTCCTTCAAAGTTCATTACATATGCATGCAGGTTTGGTCAAGAAGTAGTAACACACCAAAACTAATGCAACTAGCTTGGATAGACATGGCTATCCTGCAACCTATCCTAGCCTCCAGCACGTGCTAATCCCCTGTGTGGCTGCTACCCCTTTCCCAGGCACTAAATGACCTTATTTACTTTGGTTCCCCTTTCCTGAGCAGTTGGTCTTTGATTCCTTATGTCTGCTCCAAAATAGAATCACTGCTGGATCTCCTCCTTCTTCACTGTGAACCCAGGTGGTATTCAGCAGGAAGCACGAATTTTGCTGTGGTAGCTCACAGGAAACTGAGTTCAGAGCAGGTCCCAGTCAATATCAGCCACAGGCAATATTGCAGTCTAGGTTTTTTTGCATGATCCTCACAAGTGCCATCTGCAGATGGAGATTGGCTCCTTGCTCTCTAAGCCCTGAAAGGCTGAACAACTGCAGAATAGGACTACAGACTGATTTTTTTCCTTCAGTCTAGAGGTACTTTTATCTAAACTTAACTGAGGTCATCTGCACTGGGACCTTGCCTAAACTAGATGACATTGGCACTGGTGGTTTTTACTTGGTCCATTCCTCAAGGTCTTTCACAACTGTGATGGACATAGCATATAAGTGACAGATTCAGTGAGTGGGCTTAGGAAGCTTCACCTTTCTTAACAGATCACATCAGGGATGTGGTCCTCTTCATATCTTGCTTGCTTGCCTCCAGTTCCTCTACACTGTCTTAGACTTAAGCCACTTCTGTGGCTGACTTTTTCCTTCTTCACCACAAATTAATGCAAAACCAGCACAAGATGGGAGCTGCTGTGGGCTACCAGGAAAACAGGAGATGGAAAACCATGGAGTGGTTTTGTGCCTTTCCTCAGACAAAGTTCCACTCAACAGATTCTTCCTTGCCAAGTGACTAAGTGTGAGGAGGTATGGAAAATCACCTCTTTCCTTCTTACTAGGGCTGTCTCCACAGGCTCACCTGTGCAATTTACTCATGTTTAGGTGTCAGAGAAACAAGACTGTTTCACCTTTCACCCTGTGTCTTCAACAAACTCAAACCAGGGATGAAATGAACTATAGGTGAGTGCTAGAAAATGGCAAGTGTAGCCACAGCATGGTTATCGGCTGAAATGTAAGCGCCTGACTCTTTCATATTTCACTTTCACCACTAAGCACCAGTATCCCCAGAGCAGAACTGGTAAAGTGAATGTCCTTCCAGCACTATCTCTGACCCAGTTGCCTCTGTTTCATCCATTATTTATGGGAAACAGACATCTGTCATTCTGTCTGAAGCAGAGATAAAGACCACTCTGTGAGAAAAGGGGTCAGAGCCTGCCTGCATGATGCCTTCTTTACCAGAGGGCTTTGGAGGAGCACAAGGTGGAGTGCCTCTTGTTCAGGACAGTGCACCAGCATAAGGCAATGAGCCAGTCTGTGTAATCCATCTGTTTTCATGTCTGAATGACTCCTGTCCTTGACCCAGGAGCACAAGCTCAATCCTTCATCTTGGTTTGTAGCGGTACCACAGAGCCTGGACTGGACAGTCCAAAGTGGATGGACAAGATGGTAACACTGTTCAGGTGCCAACATGTCTCCACCACATTAACCCATTAACCTTCTAGGCTTGGGATATCCCTTTGACCAGACAGTTGGTATAAACAAACTACTGCCTCCAAAAGTTCAGAAATAAACTTTTCTGACTGTCAATTTGTCCTAACAGGATTTCTTACACCTTCTTCTGAAGCAGCTTAAGTTGTTTCTTTCACTGTGGTTCGCTCATCTGTGCCAAAACCCCAAAGTGAGAGAGACCAAGTAAGTATTCATACAAATGGCAAGTGGGACTACCCAAAATGGGTGATGCTAATGACCTACAGCCCCTTCTCACCGTGAAACAGCCATGTCAGTGACTGCTGCCTCTTGATTGCTGTCACCTCACTGCTGTCCTCAGGGTTTAGCAGAGGACCTAATGAAGGACCCAAGAGTACCACAATCACCCATTGAGATGAGGCACCCATCTAGATACCCTCAGATCAAAGAGGATCCAGGAATGATCTCACATTTCCCGTGCTTCTCCTCAAGGCTGCTGGACCACTCTATCCATCCTGCAAAACCTCAAATCTTATTCCAAATATTTCACCACTTAAATAGTCTTAAAAGCAAATAGTAACAGCTAAGCATCAAGCACCAGATCCTTTGCAATGATTTAGCTGAAGGAATACCAGACATGTAACCGGATCTCTAACTGCAGTCTGCAAAAACATTGGCACTCTATGCTCAGATCCTCAGTTCCTGTTCTCAGGTTGCCACAATATAATATACTCTTTTTTTTTTTCAGTAGTGGAGAGATAAACTCTGTTTGTAAGAGTTGTTATTCCCACTTAGCTTTGGGCAATGGTGATGAAGCCAAGTGGGAGTGCATAGGGCTGCAAGCAGTCCTAATTTCTTAAGCCAAACCTGAACTCCATAAAATCAAACTTGGATTGGCAGTGTTTATATAGGACAGTACGTGGTCCTTCTGCTCTGGTGTGTAAGGTAAGCATCAATACTTCTCAACTCTGTAGAGAGGAAATGGGAAGCACTTTAATTGTATGCATCTTTACTTTCATTTCCTTTATTTTTTTGGATTACTATGTGGGTCAAACCCACTACAAGCCACGGAGTTATACATTTGTTACAGCCTGCTACTTCTAGTAGAGATCCAAGCTTTCACTGTTCTCCAAAAATTTCTTGAAATATTTGGTTTTATAATGGGTTTTTCTTCCTGCAGGTGAAATTTAAGCACATATCTTCATGGGAGCTCAGAACTGCATCTTGCTCTCTATGTCTCATTCCACCCCACAGCTGAAAGGCTAGAGCAAGCACCCCGAGGTCAACATAGCTAATTACCTTTGGTGGAACTGGGATCAATATCTGTCCTTCATATGCATTTCCACTTTCTGTTGAAAAATTCTTTATGGACTGCCAGGGTCTCTTTGCTGGTGGGCTGGCTTTAAAATGTTTCTCTTCTTGGTAGTAAATGGTCTTTTCCACTGTTTCCTCTGGTAATATCTAGATTTTGTAGGCTACCTTCATAGGTGGTCTAATTTAGGCCAGATGCACACAGTTGTTAACAAATCCGTGCTGATGTATAAAAGCACTACATTTAGAAACACCTAATAGGGTATTTGAAAAGGAAAAATTAAAAAGAAAACAGAAAAAAGAAAAGTAAAATGAAGTTCTGTTCTGTAAGTCTATGCAATGCCAGTAAAATAACTAGGGAAAAAGTGGTTTTTGCTGACTGCTGAAGCCAGCATCAGGATTTAGGTACAACAAACAAGTGGGAAGTAATCCTGATAGAAAATCACCCCAAACACATATGCCCAGTTGAATGCTATACAAGCTCAGAGGCACATTGAGATCCAGGCTCAACAAATCACTCCAGATTCAGTTGTCATATTCATTGGGGCAACACCTTAGGAAACCTAGAGAAATAGAGCAATGCATTTTTCCAATCTTATTTGAAGCATTCCAGCTGTAATCCTAAAACTCATTTTCAGACAAGCATTTGCTGACCTCCAGAAAAAACTTACTGCAATTGCTGAAAATGCTTGGTAGTCCTCCTGAGTCTGCATCCCCTGGGATGATGGGCTAAATCCGGCCTCAACCTTAATAAGGAAAGAGTTTGTGAATGCTGACTAGCAAGCTCACCTTTGCATACCTGTTGAGGCCGGCTGTCTAAAGAACTCTTCCTCATGGTGGCACAGGAGGTGAGGTGCACAGCTGTTCAACAAATGCACAAAATTCACTGAGTAGCAAGTACTTCCCAAGCTGTAACCACCTAAGCCCCCAGCACACACATTTGGAAGGTGAAGGCTGACATTCTCTGATACCAGAACTGAGACATTTCCCTAAACTGTCTTAAAATCTTGGAAAATTTGAGTTCCCCTTCATAACATGAAGTTTATTGTGAATGTACTTGAAAGAAGCCAGGAGAAGGGCAGAACACAGGGTCACAGCCCACTTTAATATTTTAGTGTTTTTTTGCCTTAAAGGACAGAGAGACTGAAACCCAAAATCTAAGTAAGGATATCCTGGGGTTTTCTGTAAACTTTGCCAATTAATTATTTCCTTCTAAAGTCAGGAAATAAATCACCAGCCTTAGAATCACCCTTTCTTACCTCACCCCACCGTAAATGGGGTAGTCTAAACTTTTATCTGGAAAAAGCAAGTAGGTGGTTTACAAGTAGACTTCTTTTTCTTGCCACTGCTCTATCAGTACATGTAGAGAGCTAGAAACAAAACCAGAACACAACCATGAACCTAATTCAGGTTTCTCAGCTAAACAAAACAAAAGGATGAAAATACCACCTGGCTGGCTACTCAGCAGGGACTCTTTGAGCTAACCTCCTTGAGCTCTCAGCATATGCTTTTTCCTTAAAGTGGTCTTGAGCTGCCATAGAGTGGAGTAGCACTATCTTAATTTACCCCAGATGGAGATCTTCATTTCCACCCCTCCTCCTTTCTCTTTTCTCTGCACCACAAATTTTAACCAAGTCCAGGCTCTGAGAGCCTCTGGCACCATTCCTACAAACCTGCAAAATTTACAATATTCAGAAGCTGCAGTAAACAGAAGCTGAAGATAGCGATGTTCACTGATGATCCAGCGAGGATTCACAAAATAGCAGGAGCCTTATGACAAAACCATGTGAGTACAAGCAGATGACTGTAACAGCACTGCATTCTGATACTATCTATGATTTGTTAAATACCCAGTTGCCCAGATGGCTCACAGGACCAAAAATACATTTTCAGGATTTTAAACCTTACTGTGAATTTTGTGCATCTCATAATCAATTGTACTAATAACATACTTTTCCCTTTCCAGGTCCTAGTAATTTACCGTACATATGCACATTACTGTTATTTTAACCAATGCTCTTTGTCAAATCAAGCTTGATATAATTCCCTCAATTTAAGTGATTTTGCTGTCTGTGAGCTGAAACAGTGCAGGGAGGTAATACAATGTGAATAATTTGTATTTATTACTATTATTATTATATATTTATTGTTATAATTTATAATACTATTGAATAATAATGTGAATATTTTGTCACTTTCAGTCCCTCATCTTCCATAATCCTGCAATTATTCAAAATGCATGACCAAAGTGCTACTATGCCTCATGTCCTAAAGACTGAGCTGGGCATATGCCTGGAGTCCAGCCCCTCTTGTGATGGTCTTTTTCACACCTTTTTAGCACAGAGTTGTAAATTTAAGCGGAGCTGTGGACTAACACTGATTCAATGGCTGTAACACATCATGCCTTTACAATGCTCTGCACTTCCAAAGGGCTGCTTCAGCAATAGTTAACTCAGTGCAGCATCGGAGTACAGCAGGTGGGTACAGGTATTTGCTGTGATTACCTGACAGAAGGGGAAAGCGGAGCCCTGGGGCTGAGTGAGCTGCAGCAGTGTCCCCTGGTCCAGCTCCCATTGCCAGGGGGTGGTTCCACTGAGCTGCTGAGCTGAACCGCGTTTCAGCAGCATTCCTTGGGAAGCAAGAAGAGCAAGCAGCCCCAGCAAAGCCCTGTGAGGATGAAGCTCTCCACTGACGCCCAATTCAACTTGTGCATGACAAGGTGCTCTCTTGTGTGTGTCCTTTCTCCAGAAGACAAGGAACGAGACTGTCCATATTGAAAAGGAAAAGGCACTGGAGAGAGAAGGGATTCCTTCTCTCAGGGCAGGGCACTAGTACAGAAAATATTGTGACAAGATATAACTTGCTAACTTTTATTGATGGAATCACAGGTTGAGTTAAAGACTGTAAGGCTCATCTAAGAGATTCTCAGAGAGCATGAGTGCCACTTATGCATGGTACTTTGGCTCACAAGCTCAAACAATGGGGAAAAAAGAACAGCACATGGTTGGACAAGGGTTAAATGCTAGAAGTGACAAATTTCAGATCCAAGGGTAACCAGGGAAACATCCTCAGACCAGATCCCATGAGACTTTACTGTTATTTAACTTTTTTTTACTGTGATATGGAAAAGGAGTTATTTAATAAAGCTGATAGCATAAATATATGCACAATAGCAACTAATGAGGATAGTATATCACTGACAGAATAAATATCTAACAACAAAGACTATTGGTCTTATATAAAAGCAGGGAATGCTAAGGAAAACAATTACTAAGGCCACATGTGGGTAAATAAAAACTTGCAGCCAAAAGTAAATGAAGCCAAAGTGATTGAACAAACATAAAAATGCTGAGTGCCTCATGCAGGTATTGAAACAACAAAGTGTTGGCTACTTCCATGGGCAAACATATAACATGATCCAATGTCTATATGCTGGCATTTGGCACATCCAGAGTAGAAAGATTTAATAGTGAAAGGGTTAATCAACAAATTAGGTCATTAATTGCTATGGAGAATTCTTTGTCAAAGGAAAGTTTAAACTCAGAGCTCACGTTTTTCCCACAGGAGTCATGCCTTAGTTTTGGTTGTTTCATGGAAGTCATAGATTTAAATGTTCTGGCTTCACTGAATGACCAGAACTTGTAATATGCCCTGTATTATGTAAGAGATCAGGTCACTTGATATGATTTCTAAACTTTGCAGACTCTAAATTGAGAAAACCAGCAGATGAGTGTTCTGCAGTTATGTGAGCACTGGGTTTGCAACTGTATCCTGAATTGCAGCTAACTCCCAAGGTAAGACGTGTCTGATAATGTAATAACTCTCTTCCTTCTCAAAGTCCTTAAAAGCATGAGAAGTTAGAAATTCAGGGGATCCTGTGAACTAACATGAGGTCTTTAGGGTAAAGATCCATTTTAAAAGTGGAATAAATTTCTTATTTTTCCATCTAAAAGTTAGAAGTGAGAGGAGTTGCAGATTGAGACAGCGTTATGTGGATGTCTGCCACATAAGGTGCACATGTGAGCTGTGTCAAAATTCCTCTATACCTGTTGAGATCTAGAGACTTGATTCACATGGTGCAGGTATTTGATACATCCCAGGTTATCCTGCCTGTCCTCCATCTTCTTCTGCAGGTCTCAGGTCGAGCTCCAATCTACCCACCCTGTATGGGTATCTCGATACTGAAAACCATCTCCTATAGCACTACATGTCATGAGTACATGACCAAGTCTTACCCCAGCCAGTGGAGACTAGAGACTAATTCACATTTCCTGAAAGTAGCTATCTCTATGTGCCCACCTGAATCTCTCTCTAGGCTCCATTGATTACAAGGATTAGGTGTTCCCTGATATACAGTGACAGTTTGAACACCCAGCTTATGGAGTCAATATCAAAAAGCAGGTGTCTGAATCGGCAGCTGCACCCCACCCTTGAGGCAGAGTTTCACTGCCTATCATAAATATCTTGTGTCCTGTGATGTTCCCCTGACTGTCCTGCCTGCCTTCCAGCCATCACTCATTGGGGCACCCATATCCACCAGCCTCATGCAGATGTCTCACCTGCCCTCAAGGGTCTCAAATAGCACAAAATGCTGGTTTCAGGTAACCTAATGATGATTTAGCACTCAGTTAAGATAGTTGTCCAGGTCTTCTGATGAAGAACAAGACGTTAAATCAGAAGGTGATCAATCTCATCTGCATTACACATCTTTTTTTGCATTACTTGTCTTGCAATACACCATCCTTACAATAAGCTATTGTTTTAATCTAATCTTGAATATTACATGCAAAACCTTTTGTACAACTGCATTGTCCTCAATTCCTATCCATGTCTTCTTGTCCGAGAACCTGCCTCACATTGGCAGAACAATTTCATATAGTCCAATAATCAGCCAAATAAGTCAAATAGGAATTGACATTTGAAACTTTCTTCCTTTTCCTTTTCAGCTGGTGGGAATTATTTGCTGACCACACAGAAATGGATCCAAGCATCTTATAAAGGAGGTATGAAAAAGGGAAACTACTCAACAAAAGGCAAGCATTTGGGGAAATATCCATTTCCGTGGTTAAGCCAAAGCCCTCTCTTAAAAGCAACAAGATACAAGAAAATAATCCTTCTTCAAAACAAAATGGAAAAGGAACCCTATAGCAGATTCCTTCATCTCACGATGGACCTTCATGTAGAGACTTCCCAGGGCCCCAGAAGCCTCCGAGCCATGCCCAGTGCGATGTGGGTGGAGGGAAGGGTGCAGCCATGGCAATGCCATCCTGGCCCAGGAGCCTTCCGTCTATCCATCCATCCATCCATTAGCCCAGCCAGTCATCATCCAGATCAGCCCGACCCCCATCCAGGGCTGCGCTGGGCGGGCTGAGCCTGCACACAGTTGAAGACCTCACTAGCTCATTTCGGAGCACAGACATGCCCTATGCTTTCAGTCCTGGCCCTAGCACACAGAAATAATGCTGACAGCAGTTCCATGGCCCTCAGCCAAGAGTTATATCATCCCATTCTTTTTAATAGGAAATGTATGTCTTTCTTCATTTACTTGCTGGCAAGATTTTAGAGCTCCTCACTTTGATTGCAAGCTTCATCTTCAACTTTAAAAATCAGGCATTTTCTTAAAAGGCAATCGTTGATATTAATGCAAGATCACTTGTCTCCAGAACAAAAAGCTGTAATGCTTTAAAACAGCAGATAATCAAGAATAACCAGCAGATTGAGCTCTGTCTGCCAAGCACCCACTGGTGTCGATGTGGAGGAAGGATGAAGAGAGCTTGGTCTGCTGTCCTAAACCCAAGCATGGGCTCCATGTAAACAGCAAGTCCATCTATAAACAGCAATTCTCCTGTCCTGTGTTACTGCTCGAGCTAATGATAAGTTGAACCTGTTTTGGCTTCAAACATTTCTAAAGATCTTACACAATAGCAGCTTCATGTTTGGAAATGACAACATTTGCACTAGTTATTTTCTAAGCCACTGTGTGTGTGTCTAAATACTTGAAACACATACATATATTTATAGAAGAGAAAGGGAAAAATAAAATTTCCATCCTGCCTTGCTGCTTGAGACCAGTTTTTCATTATTAGCAAAATGAGATCTTGATGAACTACAAAATGTTACAATCGGAACTCTGATAATCTGTATGCTGAAAGTTGCACACAAAGCCATAAATACGGAATGGGGAAAAACAGTGATCTCAGCAAGGCAACTGCCAGTAGGTGAACTAATGAAGCAGACACAATGTTAACATCACTTCTGCAGCCCTGTCTGAGTGCTGGTTGAAATAGGAAAGGCCATTATCACATTGACATCATCTCAGTCCTTGCAAGCACACTTCTAGAGAAAAAAAGGCAGAAGGGTCTGCCAAGCTTAATGGATCTTTGTTCGGGAGTCTTTTTGGTGTTTAGATGAACTGCTTTCTAAATTATGGGGTTAAAAGTGGATAATTCTGCAAACACAACTCTGAGGAGCCCTTCAAACCTGTGCTCAGACACTAGAAATCCACTCCACCTGTAGCATAAGGCACAGCATAACGGCTTTACTGAACAAATGCTTGATGCTGCATATCGTACATGGCGGAGCAATGCTTGGATCCAAAGTCTCTATAAATCTGTGTAAACTCTTGGTTAACACAATAACCAAGACCACTCCTATGAGGAGCAGCTGAGGGAGCTGAGAGTGTTTAACCTGGAGAAAAGGAGGTTCAGGGGGGACCTTACTGCCCTCTACAACCATCTGAAAGGAGGTGTGGGTCAGTCTCTTCTCCCAGGTAACAAGTGACAGGACAGAGGAAATGGCATCAAGCTGTGGAAGGAGAGGCTTAGATTAGATATTAGGGAAAACTTCTACACTGAAAGGATGGTCAGACATTGAAATTGGCTGCTCAAATAAGTGGTGGAATTGCCATGCCTGGAAGTATTCAAAAGGTGTGTGGATGTGGGATTTGGGGGCATGGTTTAGTGGTGAACATGGTGGTGCTGGATTGATGAGTGGACTTGAACTTGGTAGTATTTTCCAACATTAATGATTCTATGATAAACAAATTGTGGAAGGAAACCTAAAAGAGGCCAAACCACTTTATGTCACTCAACTCTTAACATGCATTTTGTGCATCTTCCTTCAAAAAGAAAATCCATAGTGCAATTGGAGAAGGTAACATTAATATAAATCACTCCTTTTAGCCCTTTTTTGTTATGTTAAATCTTTCTTCCCGTAAGTTCAATTGCCCAGGACTAAAACAGAGGAAAACATCCAATTAATGAATTTTCAACATCTCTAGCAATCACGTAAATTACATTTGCTGGAGCTAAAAGCATCATGACTTTTAGGTCTGCTGTGTCTCAATTTGACAGTCAAGGATGATGTCAGTGGTCCTTGAAGAAAGCTGAGAATTTACCTTTTCCTGTCCTATAAAATTCCTTTTTTTGTGTCCTGCATGATCAAACAAAAATTGGAACTCAACCTCATTTTTGGTCCAGAATTCATAATATTGTCTAGTCTGCTTTTCTATGTGTAATTGGATGGGGTAGGTGGGAGAGGAATTTCCCAATGTGAGGTAAGGAGTGAAGCAGTTTTGTGTCAGGTTGATCTTACTTCAATGACTGTCTCGTGCTGACAGCCTCATGGGAGGTTTAGGAGAGAGAGAAGCACCCTTAGGAGATGAAATAGCGCGGCTGAGTGGAGCAACGGTGATCAAAGGTACACAATCAATTTATCAGAATCACTGCCACTGATTTTGTGGGTGTGTGTAGGTATCTTATTTATATCCACGCACAGTGCAATATATGCACATTGATGGTTAAAAGGATCATTGCCATGTAGCCAAATATTTCAAAATTTTTTATGGTCTGCTCAGCCTTGGATCGGTGGATACATTGAAACATACCAGTTAGTGCCGTCTAATAGATTGCAGACCTCTGTGAAAAACCACTATCAGTGTTTCAGCAGCGCGTGGTACATGTGTCAGAGAAGTGCACTGTCAGCAGGACAGCGTCTGGGCATCTATCCACATTTTCCTTAGTTTTAAAAGAGCCAGAAACCTTTCAGAGGCCTTGATCAAAATAGGATGAATAAAAACTAGGTTAGGCATTGTAGTTCTCGGTGCAGCTTCTTTCATTGTGCATAAAATGGTCTGTATGTCTTTGGAGACTGAGTCTAAGCACTTCTTGGGCACTTAGTGGGAATTCATCCCCACAGCCTCCTACCCTGCTGCCAAGAGCAAACTGTACCTCCTGTGACAAACTTCAAGGAAAGGATCTGCAAAGCTACAAAACAAACAAGTAAAAAAAACCCACACCTCCAAAGCACAATACTTTTCCCACATATCCAGATTGCTTTTCACTTTTGTTTCCTGCTCTCTTCACTCTCCTGCAGCCTTGTTGTGCAAAAGTATGAGCAGAATCTTCCTGCTGCTACATTTTGGGTGTGTTTTGAGTCAACCTGCTTTCACAAGATATAAAAAGCACTGGGTGCAGGGGGAGAAGAGGCAGGAAGTCGAACAAGAAGGAGGCTGAGGAGATGCAAAGTAAGGTTAGATGTACCCTAGATATCTGGCGTTGGGTGCTTCTTCCCAGAGCTGGGAATATGATCAGTCAACAGCTGCCAAATCCATGTTATTAGCATCACTGAGGGACAAAATATGCTGGGGCAGGGGGATGGAGGACAGAAAATGGACCATGAAACAATTCTTTTAGGTCTGAAGTTCTTCAGAACCAACAGAAATTCTCTTACTGATTTCTCTGACCTTTGGATTGGGATTTCCATCCACTGAGGAGCACCAGCAGTGTCAAGGTTGAAACAAAGGCTGCAAGATTTCTCATTAAGCTCAGCTGGACACATTGCTGTAGCAGAATGACCTCCCAGTTCCACCAGGACTAGCTGAGCTTCTCAAATTGGCTCATGTATTTGCACAAGTTTTGCTCAAGCGGTAATGACTCAGGGATCACCAGGGACCAGAAAGGCTGATCAGCATTAAAAATCCTGCATCCTGTCTGGGCATAGAAACTAGTTCCATCTACCCTTGGTGAGTGAGGAGGTATCAGAACTTAAATCTCTTGCTTCTTGGTCTCATATCTTGCATCTGGGATCTGTCTTGTGTTTGTTCTCACAGGGTCAGCAGCTCTGCCTGTATTCCAGCTTGGGAAGGAGGTTCAACCACCCCATCCTGCTACAGTAACTCAAGTCTCTGACCTGCTGCTGAGCCTGTCAAATGTCTAGGTAGTGACCAACCCTGTGGTGAAAATGCAACAATAGACATAACTGCTTCCTGCGTTGTGCTCCCTTGCTACTTCTGTGGTTTCTGTCCTGCCCTGTGACACATGCCAGGAATGGACTGGATGTGGGACCCCTCTGGTGTCTCAGCACGGGTGCCAGGGACAAGCAGGGAGCATGTCATCTTCCAGGGCACCACATGCAGCGATCCTTGCTCAAAGACATTCTCCACATCCTAGCACTATGGCCTTCCCTCAACACCTGGTTTGGAGCAGCAATCCACACAGGGACTGGTGACAGGGTCCATGCAACCCCAGACAGAACACTTCATATCCCCTCCAGTGGCTTTCTGAGGTGTACAGACCCCTTGGTGGCTGCAGGGAGGAACACAAGCAGAGGGAGAAACCTGTAAATGGCTCGAAGTGATGCATCACAGCCAAAACGGAAAGATTCCTAGACTTTTTTAGGAGGCAGACCATGCTCAAAGAACACATGGGATAAGAAGCTCTTTGCTTTGGAGAAGCTCATAGTATCATTGAAATACAGATGATAAATGCAGTTTTCAGAGCTTTCTTATGAAGTTGGAAGCATGGGAATGGGCAAGGTCCTTAGCATATTGCAGAGCTTAAATTACATTTCACTAGTAAGTCCCAAGGTACTTCAGGACAATCATCCCCTCTCAGAGAGGGAAATTGAGGCAGGGACAGAGACAGCTCATAGCCATTCTGCAAGGTGGTGTCAAGGGGGGGATGAAGGGGACTGCCACACTCAAGTCTTTTGCTAGGATTCATGATAACAAAAATAGGCAATCCTAATCTGTCCCATTCTAAAAGGGAAAGCACCCCCTTGGATTTAAACACTAAGATTAAACAGATCCTTCTTGCTCATGCATCCCAGCACAGAAAACCAATACCCCTTTCTTAAAGCCATTAGCTCCAGGGGCTGCACCAATAAAATGATAAAATGTAGCAGAGTTGCTGGCAGGAACAGCATGAGCTGCCCAGGCCCCCTGAGGCACCAGGATTACCTGCAGTCCCCAAAGAAAAGCTCAAGGTTTCCCGAAGGAAAGGCTCATACTGAAATGAAATCACCCGACAGGGTATGGTGACGCACATGGCTGCAAGGAAGGGAAATGTAGAAACTCTGACTTGGGCTGCAGGTATTGTACTACTCAGTTTGTTTGGTGCCCTTTAAAGCACTCTCTGGAAGGTCATGGCAAGAAGAAAATAAAGACTGAAAGGTCAGAGGCTCTTTCAGAGCAGAACAGGATGGATCACAGGTAAGCAATAAGTGGTGCAGAGCACATGTTCCCAAATTCTCTCTCCTGTGTATTGTCAGAGGCGATGGTTCCCGTGTCCTGGCAGGCCAGGCATCACTCCAAAATGGGCTATGTACTCCCAGAGGCACCAGCACTCCCTGCTGGGCTCCGCTGGGCTGGTTAGCTAATGGACCCTTCTTGCAACTCCAGGAGCTAAGGAAGTTGGTTTAAATAAAGAAGATGGATGTTTTTCGAAGGAATTGATTTTTTACAATGGCTAAGCATCCTGAAGAACTCAGAGACACCATTCTGTCAATAAGCTTAGTAGAATTAAAAATCACAAAGCCGTTGTATTGATAAGTGCTCCATCTGCAATTAGCAGAACAACTGCAATTACTAACAGGCACAAACAGCCTTCACTTCAGGATATTGTAGCCAAGTTAAGGTAGACTTGGAAATAACAGTATTTCTTTTGCTGCAGAAATGACTAAAACATTGCCAAACTACTTTGTCTCAAACTGGTACAAAAGATCAAAATCTCAAATATATGTACATCTGAACAACTCATCCAGACTGCCTCAATGGAAAAACCTGCATCAAGGCACCCTGCAAAGTTATTTCTTTAATACTGGTCATGATTATATTTATGTGCTGAAGCATACCAGCATAAATACAGCTTCCCTCCAAATGCTGAGGAGCATTTGGGCAGTACTAAATAACACAGAAGATATTTCACAGACTGGACTCAGCCAAAGACAAAAAATTACTTCAATATACACCTTGGCAAATCAAATTGGAAAGGCTGTCCCAACTCCCTGGAGAGACTCCGCTCACCACTGATGTCCATTGGGACTCTGAGCTATTGACCACCGTCCCATGGATGAGACCATCCAACCAATTCTTCCATTGAAAAGTCCACCAATCAAATCCTTCTCTCTCTAGTTTAGAGGGAGGATATTGTGGGGGAACTGTGTCAAAGGCTATGCAGAAGCCCAGGTAGATGACACCTCTAGCCCTCCCCTGCAATCATTCTATCGTAGGACACTAGGTTGGTCAGGCAGATCCTGACTTTGATGAAGCCATGAAAAAGAAGATCTTGAAAGTCAGAGTATTTCAAATTACATTTGAAACAGAAAATCCAACTTTCTACTTTGTAACATATCTCAATAACCATATGAAAATATCTCATCACATCCTCATCAGAGGCTGCCACCACACAGCCTCTGCTGCTGTCTCACCTCTTCATTCTTCTATCCTTCCCTTGGGGTCTTCTCCTCACTTCTCAATCTCTGGGGTCGCACAAATGTCCCTGTCTAGGGTGCTAATTTACTTGGTAATACTCTTCCCATTCCGCCTCTCTTGGGTGTTACCACCTCCTGCTACCCAGCCCACTGCTTGAATCCAGCTAGCATCAGCTTCTCCCAGTGGTGGGGTTCTGGGCACACTAGGAGGGCCCTCTGACTCACTGTGTACCTCTCCTGGGCACTGGGCCCTGCTACCCATCCCTCACAGGAGACACCAATATGATACTCGAGGGCAAAACAGGACATTATAATATGAAAACCACAAAGAAGAAATCAAGAGGTATTTTTGCCGATGCCTTCTGCAGGGTAGGGCCTGTCACATTTGAGCTGTTTTAACTCTGTTTTCTTGGAATGCTGCTTTTCAGGCAATTCTATATTCTGGCTGTAAACCTATGGCAGCAGATCTGGAAAGATGACCGGAGTACGTGCTCCTGCAGAGCTCAGCGATGCCAGGAATCTCTCCATCTTGCAGAGTTTATTTCAGTTTCTGTCTGACAGGCAGAGTGCCATTTTCTCTTTTTCAGTGAAAGAGGCTTAGAAGTAAGCTATCCTTTCTTGATAGCATGCTCTCCTTCCTCCTCCACGCTCCCCCTTACCCCCGCGAAACTGGATGAACTGGATACCTTCCCAAGATACACCCCAACTTTTAAAGCACTGTACTGCTGACATGATCTAATTCATGTCTCGCTTCAGCTCCTCCGTGTGCAGTGACACAAACTCTCACTGACTCCCAGGTGGGTGGACATCCTGGCTGGGCTGAGGTTTTGCACAGCAGGCTGTGTGCCACCAGGAGCAGCAGAGCCAGGTAGATGTTTCTCTCTGGGGGATGAGCCAGCAGCAGGGCTGGAGGCAGCACTGCCCTGTCTGCAGGCCTGTGCATTCTCCATGGGAAGCCCATTCAGGCTATCAATCATATTCCTCTTCTATACTCACAGTTTCCACCAGCACCATGAGAGCTTTAGGACACATTGTCAGAGGAAGCGGGGGGCTGGAAATTACTGTAGCGGCAAGAGTGGCCCATGTCCTTTCAGATGGGTTTGGTGCCCTTGACTGGGAGAAGATGGTTGCTTTACACTGGTGTGGGAGACAATTGATTCAAACTTAAATAGGGTGATCATGGGGACCAAAGACAAGCTTCTTCACAGCAGCTGCCCCTCCTCCCATTGGGGTCTGGTGAGAGCCCTGCTTTGCCCTCATCCTTGGAAACCCTTCTCCCCTGCACCCAAACCTCCCCAAGGGCAGGACTGCAGCATTTGGGGTTTTGAGGCCCTGCACAGGCTTTGGTCTCTGGACGCTCAAATATACGACAGCCATTTTTGTCACCCAACCTCAGTATTAACTTACACAACTCATGTGGAAAGAAATTGGATCATATTTTGAGAATGTATGTGCAAATAACAGCTCTAAAAATTTCATTTGTACTTTTAGCTTTTATTCTATTTGATCTGTCATATGCCACTACCCAGTCTGAACTTTAAAACAAATAAGTAGTTATACTTTTTCATCCAACACATAATTTAATTGTGGGACTTGCTGGCATGAATTTTGGAGGCCAATAGTTCAGACAAGTTCAAAAAGGACAGATCTACCAAGGGCTGCTGAAAGTAATGTTCTGGGTACAACCTCCAGGCCAATAAGATCTTGGCTTTGCTTTATCCCTTTGCTTTTATCTCTTTACTTGAACTCCTGTTACGGACCACACTGAGAGTGGACTGAGCTGTGTGGACTTTTGCTCTGGCTGCAAAAGGTGGTTCTTCCTCCACACACAGCATCTCTGCCATGAACATAAAGCTTATTTTTCTCCAGTGCACCTTACTCTGTAAAGCCACACTATGGGTCAGACATCAGCTTGTTCTGGAGGGGTATTTTTTTGCTTGGGTTTTGGTTGTTTTGTTTTGAAGAGTGATGTGGTTAAATAAAAAAAGAAGTGCAGGCTGGACTCTTCCATTATTCATCAGAGTTAAGCAATCCCAAACAAAAGCCATGTTGGCATTAGTGGGAGTTTCATGTGTTACTTGTTCCTCAAGGAAATTTGCTCCAACAGAGCTAATCTGTAGCCTCAACACCAGGAGCCCATGCCTCTGTCTCTGACTTTCCTAGGGTATGATGACATGGAAGTCACCTGTGGCTGCTTCAGCCACCATCCAGCATGCACCCACCTCTCCCATGGGCTCAGGGTGGGGGATGCAGGAATAGAGGAATAGTGAGACAGCTAACTTGGGCACAGCATGAGAGGGTCTGCTAGGTGGCAAGAAAAAGGAGAGGAAGGCCAGATGGAAGAGTGGACTCAGAATAGGAAATGGGTACATTAGGCTGGATTTTCTCTTCACAAGCAGTGGTAGACTGCAAAATGTGCAGGGACACAGGGATGGTGATAACCCAGCAGAGAGCCCATGGAGCCAGTGGAGACGTGCTCAGCCGTGCCAGTGATGTGCTGATGTGTGATGCACCCTGGGGCTGACTCATCCTCATGCTGCTTTGGTGGATCCCCTTTGTTGTCAGAGGAGCAGCATCAGCACAAAACAAGGAATCACACAGCAGTGATATTGGGAGCTGGGGAACAGTGTTTCCACTAGAATTGGCCTGTTTGCTATGGTCTTTGCTGTGAAGCATAAATAAGACTGTGGCATGAATTGAACTTTTAAACCCAGACCGTTCAAGTGGGTTTGAAATTAGGACTGTCTTAATTAAAAATGAAAGGCTATTTACAGCATAAAGCTGCCCTTTGATACAGTTAAAGTTATAACAAGAGAGACAAACCCGAACTTGAGCTTAAGTTTGGAGACGGAGTTGTTTCACCTCAGTGGAACACAAGTTGTTTACAAAATCAATGTTTACAATTGAAACGAAACACCCTCAGATAAAGGCAGAAAACCCCGTATACCTGTGGAGTTAACTGGTAACAGGATGCTTGGGTTAAAATTCAGCAGAGCATACCAAAATGAGTTATTTTGTGCTGCTTTCTGTTGATTTAAAATGAGATGACACAGAGACAGATTAGCTCAAACCACAGACATTATAAATTGCAATTTGGTCTCAAAAGCTGAAATGCTTTGATCTGTGATTCAGTTGGGGCCAAACTGAAGAGCATTTAAAAAGGGGGAAACACATACAAGGGAAAAAGAGCTTTGATATAGACAACTTTTTCTCAAATTACAGTAGCTGACCTGAATAAGTCTTTGCCATTATTTTCATCGGATTTTAATCATGTCCACTAGAGAAGTTGCATAGCAGCATCCCCACAGGGAGATTCTAAGACAAAACATGGCAGCCTCTAGTATGTTCATTAACTACAAGTCTATAAAGAACTTCATCTTTGCTGCCCAGTTGGAGTCTCACACTTCTGTGAGAAGTGTGGTAAGGGATTTTGTAGCTGACACATGAGTTGTTGGGGTTTTTTTTTAATAGAGCAAGAAGATCTAAGATTTGGTAGTTTGGAAAGACCTTAAGGATTATGAATATGCCTAAAGTTAAGTAGATGAGTGGGTGTGCGCTGAAGCAAGAGAGAAACTCTCCTGCTCTCTGGAGAAAAAGATTACCCATTTCTCCCTCACTCCCTTTGGAAAGGTTTCTACTCCAGACAGCCCTGCCCAATCCACACAGCAGGTTGTGGGGTAAAATCTGGCTCATTTTCTCAGTGATGTGAGCTCCTCTCACTGCTCTTCATACAATCTCCTGATCTTATTAGGTCTCTTGCAACATCTAGCTTTTAAAAAATGTTTTGTTTTCACCTTGTGAGCAGACCACCTTTGTGCTCTCAATTGCCTTGACGAATGTTTCACAATTCCTACTTTTGCCAATGTGACAGGACAAGTCACAGCAGGGGAAGTTTTCTACCGAGGGACTGAACCTGACCACCCACTTGGGCTGGGCTGAAGCAGGGAAGTGGCCCCTGAACAGCTGGAAGTCTCTTCAGGCAGCAGCCCAGGCGCTGGGGCAGGAGCTATGCTGGAGGATGATCTACGTCTTTCCCAAACATTTGTGCAAGCCACATCGAGGCCTCGTTTCACCTCAACATTAGAGTACAACCAATGGAGCCCCTCTGGAGCAGAGCAGAGCAAAGATGTCAAATTTGTTTTGTTTGCCACAGCTGGTTTAAAGCCAGAGGGTTTTTCTACTTCCCTGTGTGTAAACAAAGTGCAGCAAAGCACTTGTCCCGCTGGCCTCACTTCTGCCTAGCAAGCATTAGCACAGCCATGTGAAGAACCTTTCCACATCCATCAGTGCTGCTTTTTCCTTTGTTGGAGGTACAGTCATACTTGTATTTGTTTGTACTGCTTTTCAGAGGCTTACCAGCAACGTGTTGCAAACCTTGCCTTTCATCACAAGAGTGTCCTTTCAGAGGAGAAAGGAGCCCTGCACTGGCTGGGATTATCCTAGACTGGAGGCAGGAGGCTTTTGGCTGATGTTTCTGGTGGCAGCATTTTGTGATCCAATGGCCTAGTCCTGTGTCTGTCATGGAACTGAGTCGACACATATCATAACTCACTTGGCTGCTTTGTCTCAGCTTCCCTTTGGCAAAAAACCAGCACTCATATATCTCCGGACAATTGCACTGTTTAATGAGACATGGCCCTTGTCTTGCTCCTCTTTTTTAATTGCTCCTACTGAGGACAGGCTCGCCTTAGAGTAGAATGAGCAGGATTTAATGCAGTATTTGCACAGACCTGTGGTATGAAATGCTGCTAGCAAAGTGTTTGGGTGGGAGAGTAGAGATGAGCTACTTTGAAAAAGGCCCATTTTGGAGAGATCAATAATTTAAATTTAGATACCAATTCAAAATATTGCTGAACTAAATACCACTCTTTTGTGTGCAATTCCACTCTTACCACTCATGTGCTTAAAATTAAGCATACGCTTAAATGTTTTGCCAGAGGAGGTCTTCAGAGCTCCATTAGCACTGTATGTTTTTGCTCTAAATTCACTGTAATTGTTTCTCATTGAATAGATGCTCACTGAGTATGATATAAAAAGAGCATGGGAACAAAGGGGCCCTCAATCTGAGACTTTGATCCACATATTATTCAAATACATAATGACTGCTTTGATTTATGGATTTATAATTCTATTGAGGCATTCCAGAGATTACCCAAAACATTCCAGCTCAAGTCTATGCTGGAGGGTGATACCAGAGCCCCTGCCTGGAATTAGATGGATAAAATTTAGTTGCTTGTTTGCTGCTGAGATTACATCACAGATTGCAGGATAAGAGCAAGCTGCATGGCCGTGCACTAACTTATATTGGTGCTAATTCCAAAGGTTTTTTTCCCCTGTCACCTCAGAAAAGCATCTGAAAGTAGAGACCATTCTACCCACAGTATATAGAATTTTGGCAGTATAACAAGACAGCAGACTACATAGTGGGTGTTTTGAAAGAAGGAGCAGATGGTGGATTGCTAGCACAAGGATTTAGCAGTGCATTTAGAAAACAGATTATTTTGGAAGATGAGAAATTATGAGTATGATTAGCCCCCTCCCTCCCCTTTACTCCCACTCCCCTCCCCAAACATATCCCCACAAGATGTTCGTTTGGCCATGGCACTGTATGAGTGACTCAGCTCCAACACTGAGTAAGACTTTTGCAAGAATTCAAATAGGTGACAGCTGTTAAGAAAAAAATTCCCTGCTTTTCATTTGCATCAATACCAGTTTGAATTTTGAATGCTTTTCACCTTACACAGCAGACCCAACTTGCTGGTAACAGAGAGAATTACTAGTAAAGGGACCTGGCCTGCAAGGGGGCTCTTCCCAGACAGTGGGGAAGCACCACACAGCTCAGAACCTTGTCTTGCTGTTTGCTCCCCATCTACCACCACTCTAGTGGGTAGAGGAGTTTCTCAGTCATTGGGAACTCAGATCTAGGATGAGGACTTACCTTCATACCTCCCTGGCTAAAAATTTCCTTTCTTCCAGTAATTACATATTGGTTATATTGAGAGACTCAGGTGTGGAATAGAGTGATGGTTCTGCTGTGTGAAAAAGAGGAAATAATAACACTTAATTAAGTGCTGACTCCCTAATGCAATCCATATAGTTTGGCTTCCGTGAGAGAAAGACCAGCATCAGAAATGGGGGCAACTGGTACTGATAGACTCTAGGGAGCCTTCTAGTTACTTAAGGAGTCCTCTCTTTCTTTAAAAGTGGTCTTATCAGGGGGAGAGGAGAGATGAAGGGCTGCAAATGGGTGAAACCTCTGGCAGTGTGAGTCAAAATCAATTTTGACTTCCTCCCCACTTCTGGGACTCTGGCAGCAGGACAGGGGTTAGTCAGAGACCAGCCTAAGGAGTGATTGCATTTATATCTATCTTTGTTCGGCCAAAAGTGACAAAAGGGGATTTAAGAAGGGCATAAGAGGGGCAGTAGTGTAATGCCTGGAAAGCCCTTCAGTGTGAGACAAGGAGCAGGAGCTGGGCAGAAAATATGAGTTCTTTTCTTATATGGTGATACAAGGTCACTCTTGTGTTCAACTTCTTTGCTTGTCAGCTGCCTCCCATTGGAGGCTGCTGTCACTGGTGCAATAACAGAGACCCAAGATGAACATCAGCAGTGGAGCCTTGTGTCTTCAGTCCCAGTGGCACCTTGAAACAAGCTAAGGGAAACCACAGAGACAACACATCCTGCACAAAGACTTTAATTTGGGTTCTTTATAGTTCATCCCCTCAGGATCTTAAATCCTCGCGATACAAGGGTGGAATTCACCTGGAGACTTGGAGATCACTTTGGATTGTTTCAATCCTAAATAAGAATCTTAAAGTAAAACAGGTACATTGCATTCTGAAAGTGCCTGTTTCTTCTAACAACCATCAAAAGATTCCGAGAGAAATCAGCTCAGATAAATACTATTACTGTAGACTTTTAAATGGGATGAGACAAATGCCAGCCAAAAATCCTTATTAACACAAGAAATATTCTCTTGGTGGAAAAATCAGCAACCTGCAATCCAAAAAATAAAAGTAGTGTGTTAGCTATGCACAAGAATGATATTGAACAAGCCTGTCATTTAGCAGTAGACCAGCATTTAAGACCACTAAGGAGAAGAGGAGGCTGTACTGATCACTGAAGGGAGATTGTGTTCAGAGATGAAAATGTCTACTTCTGCATGAAATGACACTGGATTTAGTGTGTTGCTTCCCCAGGTGTACCATCAGTTTAGTTCATGTCACTTTACAAATTAAACGAAGTCTTTGATGCAGTGACACTGGACATGGTCACTTGGGGCAGTGTTCACCTGCCTGGAGATGACAGATCTGGGAAGGCAAATGTGAATTTTCTGTTCATCAAAGCAGCTATGCATCAGGGATTACCAGCACCTGAATGTTTGGATCTCATTTTTGAGTGGGGAGTGGAGCGTAGTAAATTAGATCTTACATTGTGCACCAACCACTACCTCAGCATTTCAGAGGGGAGGCACATCCCTCCCAGAAACAGCCTATTTTCCATTCATGCTATGCCTTTGTCCTTTTCGCTATCCAGAATTCTGACAGAGGTTTCTTCTGGTCTTAGATAGACTGGTAAGTCTTGCTCTCACAGCAAAGCCAGGTTCTTATAATGAGGGAGGGAATTGCTTTTTTGCGGATAGGATTGATTTGGTGGTGGAACAAACTCACAAGGTAACATAGCATTCATCTTCTCCTGTAAAGTGTGGGCAACGAGTACTCCTTAGGTAGTGTAGATGTTGGGAAAAAAAGAAAATATTTTGCATCTTTGTCATCTGTGGTAAACAAAAGCTGGTGGAGAACACCAGGTCCTTGACTTAGAAATGGTCAGAATTGCTTTTGAGCAAGACAGGCTGATTTTGCTCTGAAGGAGTCAAGAAAGTGGTTTTTGCTCAAGAAGTCATTGCTGATTATTTGTAATCCTGATCACATTCAGCTACAGCATTTTCTTTTTTGGGATCACATTGTGGAGATGCAGGTCTCAGAGGAGCCAAGTGCCTTTGCTCTCCTTCATCCTCCTCATTCTCACTATGATCCTGTGTAAAACGGAGAGTTGGCTTAGAAATTTCCTTTTGGAGACTTGTGAACACCAACAACATACAGCCATTGGGCTGATAGCCGGTTGAAAACTTTCCAACTTTTTTTTGTTGTTTTTCTTGGGGGGAAGTTGATTTGGGTTTTTTTACCATGAAAATGCTGACCTGAGACAAAGCAAACATACTTTGAGAATGGGATGATTTTGACAATACTTTGACAGAAACCAGGCAATTTTCCAACACAGTCTCACTTGCCAGGTGGGTTTCCAAACCCTCCCTGTTTCTTGTCAGCTCACGCACAGCACCCCTGGCAGGCTGCCCTGCTGGATCCCAGGCACAAGGATCATGGGTACACCAAGTTCCTGGACCTTCCCTCTGCTGCATAGAAAGACCCTGGTAAAGATGTCTGATACAAGGGCTGCCACGCTAAGAAAGCCATCCTCCTCGAGCCTTCTCTCTGAGAGTCTTGGGAATACTTGTAAATGCTTGGCACACAAAATACTGTCTAAAAGTTTTCTCAAATGAATTTTGGAATTTCACCATTGCAAATGTTTATTTATTTTGGAGTAAACTTTTTTTTTGGTCTCATCTGTGGAGCTTAACATGGAATAAAATGTAGATCCATTTGTTCAAATTACTGGTTACCTCTGGCTCTATAAACAGCAAGGTGTTGCTGCACTGCCTGCAAATTCTGTTGGGAGTGGACACAGCCTCTTCTCAGCAGCTTCATTCTTTCTCCCTGGGAGATCTCCACAAATGGTCCCCCTCCCCATACATCCTCCCAAAGGGCTCTTGACTGTGGGACCTCTCAAGATGTTAATCCTGACAATCTCCCTTGTACGCTGTGACCAAAAGGAAAGGCTGTTCAGTAGGATGCAGCATTCTTTTCTTTTCATCAGGTCTATAGTGGCCAAAGCCAAGGTGCTGTACCCTCTGGTCTGGAGAACAGAGATCAGCTTCTATGTGGGACCCACTGGTGCACTGCCAAGGATAACCCAAGGGGAACCCAGTGGAGGCAAGGTGAGGGTGATTATGGCAACATGGAGACATGGTGAAAGCCATGCCAGCTCTTTTGACTACTCTATTACATATTCTCATAATTCAGAGAAAGCATGCAATTCAGAACTGATTTTAGACTCCTTGATTTTTACTTGGTTGTTTGAATACACCAGAGACACAGCCAGATTTGCAGTTAGGGTCTGCCCAGCAGGCTGTGAAAAGGGGCAGCCCATCTTTTCCATTCTTTTCTCACCTGTGATCAGGTGACTGCCATGCCCCACAGTGTTTGATGTATGCTGCAGTCAGAGACCTGCAAGAGCTTGACTCTGCTGCACAGCAGCTTCTCTCTAACTGAGTGTGTGAAACACACTGGTTCCCAAGAGGAATTTGAAGGGAAAAAAAAAAAAAGAAAAAAAGAAAAAAAAAGAAAAAAAAACTTAAAAAAAAAAAAGAAAAAAACACATAAAAAAAATCTTAAGCCAGTCTGACATTTTTGTATTGAGGAAAGATGATCTTGGGGATTTCATATGCTGCAATGCCAAGCCAGGGAGCAGCCAGGAGCACCTCGCTGGTACAGGGCTGGGCTGGCAGCTGATTGAAATAATTTGGTTCACTCTTTAAAGAAAAGCTTGAAAGGCTCCACCACAAGGGAGAAAAACACAAAAGCAGCGGTATGAGGAGCTGGCTGAAGGGACAGAGACGGGCTGCAAGCTGGGGTTTAGCAGGTGAAGCCTATTAAATGGGCAGATCAATCAATACCCCTTTTAATGGGAGGGAAAGATCAATCTTTTTCTCTGCAAGAGCAATGAAGCTGTTGAAGTTTACAGAGCACAGCTCTGATGAGGAGTGGCCAAGGGAATTTGGGTTGTTTAATCTGGAGAAAACACGGCTGAGGGGAGATCTTATTGATCTATGAGAGGAGGTTGTAGTGAGGTAGAGGTCAGTCTCTTTTCTCAAGGAACAAGCAATAGGACAAGGGGAAATAGCCTCAAGATGCACCAGGGGAGGTTTAGTTTGGATATTAGGAAGAAATTCTTGACCAAAAAGGTTGTCAAGCACCAGATCAGGCTGCCCAGGGACATGGTGAAGTCACCACCCCTGGAAGTATTTAAATGAGGCGTAGATGTGGCACTGGGAATGTGTAGTAGTGGACTTGGCAGTGCAAAAAGTCTATGTTTCTATGACTCTGTGGCTTACTCCTACCCCAGCCCCTAGCACAGACCCTGGGGCCGTGCAATGTCCACGTTACCTGGGGCAGGGAGGAGGAAAGTTGGTGTCAGCCATGCTGATGCAATTTGTTAAAAAGTTGTGCTGTTAGACAACAGGGTTAGGTACAACATCTGGTTTTCATCAAAATCAAGTGAAAGTGAAACATCGTTACGATTTATACCTGAATTTGAGGAGGCCACTCTCCTGTTTCCCACAAGAGTCAAGAACTTCTTTCAGTAAGCAGATGTGGTCTCTCCTAATTGGAGATTAGCTCCAGCCCTGCCATGTTGCTTCAGAAATGTTCCTAATGGTGCTTTGTAAGGATCCTTGTCCATGGGCAAGCAGAAAGCCCATAAGCCTCAAGAGACTGGCTTTCAACAGTGGCTCATTCTCTACCTACTTAAAGCTCCTGGGAACAGGCCAGTGTGACCGCCTGCTTGCACAGCCCCCACAGAAACGTGCAGTGCTCTAGACATGATTTTTATTCAGAGTCATGAAAATAGCCCATCCAGTCAGACAGGCACAGCTTTGTATTGTCAGGAGCTGGTTCCACTGGGGAATTTTTGAATTCAGATTGCCCAACTCTAGCTCGGCAGGGCTGGGTGCCAAGGTATTTGGGCACAAAACGGTCAAGTGAGGTTTCATTCTTTTTTTGTAGACAGACAATATTTTTATGCCCCGTCATGGCTGGGCAATCAAAACAGCAATTAGGTTGCATCAGCAGATGTGCTTGCTTTTAGTGACTGTCAGTCTCAGCAGTGCACAAGCTATAGTCTATTTGGTACAAAGATCTTTTCATTTCTAAATAAAACTTGGACCTTTACAGTGCTTTGTCAACCATCTGAAAAGCTGAGCAGCGGCGGCATTTGCTTTTAGCACTCTCAGCCTAGAAAAGTGCAGATGTTTATTGTTAGAACTCC
Organism: Phainopepla nitens; assembly: GCA_013400175.1. Taxonomy (NCBI): domain Eukaryota; kingdom Metazoa; phylum Chordata; class Aves; order Passeriformes; family Bombycillidae; genus Phainopepla; species Phainopepla nitens. The sequence continues at coordinate 444,384 of VXBQ01007740.1, forward strand.
TGTAAGGTGAGCAGAAAATGGAGACCTTGAACCTGCTCAGCGAAGGCAGAGCACAGCGTGTGCCCTTGCTCACAGCCCTGGATAGGAACAATAGAGCAGATTCTGTTTTCACATCAGCAGAAAACCAGCCCAGCTTCCCAGGTCTGGCCAGCACAGCTCCATTTCCTTACTCTCTCCCCTGGTGTGGTCTGGCCCAAATTTAAGCAGCTGTTCTGAGAGTCACCTAACGTCCCTCTGTGACTGGGGACAGTGATGGTGCTGCAGGACAAGTAACCTGCCAGGAGCCCTCCAAATCCACAGAGAGAAACGATGACTCACATGGTCTTGAGCATCTGAAATAGAAGGGATAAACCATCTGCTGAGCAATCCTGCTTCTGCAGGTTACCGGAGGAGATGGGCCCCCAAAACGCATCACTGGGCTTACAGATTATCAAAATTAGATGCCATGAATCCTACCTTCTACCTATACAGAGCATCTGCACTCATAATTTCCTAATCATCTTGCATTCCCAAATCCACCAAGCAGCAATGAAACTCGCTGGAACCTGCCACTTTGGAAAGCTCAGTCTCAGCCATGCCTCAAGTTTCACAGAAATTTTTGCAGGTTGGAGCAACTAGGGGATTAAGTGCAATAATACACATTAATTTCACTCAAATTAGCTGAGATGCAGCAATGAAGAAGTTCTAGGAGAGAGATTTGTTTCCTGCTGGCTCAGGTCATCATGGGTGTAGCCACAAGCCCATCCTGGCACCAAGGGAGCACAGGAACATCCACTAAGCAACACAGGCACCTTGTTTTACAGCTCACCACCCTGGAAACATGGTGCAAGGAGGCAGTGCAGGAAGAACCTTGGCTTTGAAAAGCACAAAGGAAAATGGGGCTCCATTTTCATTTGAGCTTCTTTGGCATTATTAGAACATGAACAGATTTAACAGCATAGTCATCTTTGGGTTGTCTGTAGGCTGCCCGTGAGGGAAACAGTTTCACCTCTTCATGTTATGTCATTTCTAATAATGTTTGGAATTAAGATGGAAGCCTTATTTTTTTCATATTGATTTACTTCTGTTATATTCCCTTTATTATTTTTTTCTACCTCTCTCCTCCCAGGTCTGTGTATGAGTTTGAGGTGAGGATGGTCAGCTTGTACAAAGTACATCCTTCATTGCACGCTAATGGAAATGGCTTAAAAATTAATTTCAAATCTGAAGTCTGAACCAAGGCAAGGTAAGGTCACCTGAAAATTTCTTACTGACTTCAGAAGAATGCTGGATACTTCTTACATGTAAGAAACAAAATTCTGAGCCTTCCAGCTTTGGCCTTGGCCCATGAGTTAGTCACTGCCTGTTGCAGTAGCCAAAGCACCAGCTTTGTGGTGAAAATGGGATGAACCAGGGGAAGTGTTCATGAATGCTGAGAGGGCAGGGACTTCTCCACATGAAGATGAGGGCCCTAAGCTAGGAATAATGGAGTGGCTGTGATGTATGAGCCCAGCACTGAGAGCCAAAAGGCTCCAAGGGAGCCAAGGGGACTTTCTCACACATGTGGCCATTGTGGGCAGATTTCATCAGATGCAATTTAAAAGATATCAAGCTCTTTCCTAATATCATTTGTCCTTATAAATAATTACTGCAGTCGACAAAGGGCTGTTCTGGGATCTCAAAAAGGACAGGAACTAGAACTCAGAGCTGGAAATCGGAGGACAGACTTGAGACAGCAGTCAGGTTGGCTGTCTGGAGCACCTCTTAAGCCTCTGCAGCTCCCTGAATCCTCATCCCCTCCTGCAGGGCTGGGGCAGGCAGGCCAGGCACAGGGGGCTGGCTGAAGATCTTCCATTTATTAAATGGATGGAGGATTTCAGCTGTTCAGCCTCCTTTGGGTAGAGTGGTATTTGGGACTCACTGCTGTTCCTCCCATGTTAGTGTGCTATATATCTGTTAAAACCCATACCACTCACCTCCCCTGCACCAGCCTGCATGATCTCCTACTGAGGTAGGACCACCAAGGCTGAGGCCAGTAAGTGACAACCAATACAGCCTGCACTGCACTGTGGCTCCTGATTTCTCCTGCCTGTACCAAGACAAGACCCACCAATACCAAGACTTGGGTTGCCTTCCTAGCCTGGACCCGCAGCTGGAGCATGGCTACCAGTGGTGACCTCAAGTGTCTGTTGAGCTTAGGTGAACTGAATAATGCCCATGAACCTGTGAAAACACACACTGAACTCCTGAGAGGAAAATGTTTGTGCATTCCTTGAACCCTTATCTGGTGTACTGTAAACATTAAAACAGGCCAAGGAATTTGGCTCTAGAATAGCGATGGACAAGGAAAGGAGATCAGCTTTTTGTGCCAAACAGCGGTTCTTGATGCAGTAGCATTTTGAAACAGGTGGCAAAAGGAGGGTATGAACCACAAAGGAAGATGCAGTTTGGTTTGAAAGAAAGCCTGAGCCTTTTTATTTTAATCTAAATTCAGTTCAGAAGTTGCCTAAGCATCTTTTTTTTTTTTAATCCTATCTCATTCTTGTGTGATGGACAAATGCAGACAGTAAGCAGGGGAACAGCAGCACCCTCTAAATACTTTGGATCATATGTGTCCCTCACCTCCCTCTATGTATAAACAGCTGCAGCAGAAGTGATCATTCACCAACCAGAGTAGCTGGTAGCAAAGTGCTACTGTTGCATGCAGTCAATAAAAGCAGCCATTTGAACACCTTTTCCCATTGTGAATTTTTCAAATAAGGTTCACATCCAAGGACCTGCTTTATCTGCAACAACTAGGCAGAAACATGGACAAGAAGGGCTTCTCATAAAAGTATTGTTGTTCAAAATCTCCATCTCACTTGCTGGATACTATCCCTTTAGAGGATGATTTTGCATTATCACTGGTATATCCTGTGTGATACCCTTAACTAAAAAGCATCTCTGCTGGCAATTGATTTTTCTGCTGGTGGGAGAGAGCTCACAGTACAACCTAAGTAAGAGTACAGTCAAATCAAGATGTTTCTAGAGTGCACCACTTTAGAAAGACAGACTCAAAAGTTCAGTTCCCAGCTGTGCCCATGACCTGTGCTGTGACCTGTGCCAAGTCATCTTCATCTTCTCATGGTCCCTCTTCTGTTCCAACCTTTTTGCATTTATGTCTACAGCTTGTGAGCTGGGCAGATGAGTTTCATTGTGTTTGTACAATGCATACTAAACCAGAGCTGTCAGCCTGATTTGTGCCTCTTGGCACTGCCAATGTTACCAGTTCATGGGGATTTACTGAAGGTCTGTATATTTGGAGGCTGTCATGAAGTCTCCTTTCGTGAGATGTTACCCTGAATTAGTTTTTCACTTAAAAGAAAGGTAGATTTTCAGGCAAGCTTGAAAATACACACACTAGAAATTCATACTTGAGAATATATGCAGAGGTGAGGTGGTGTTATTTTTAACATTTGGTGCTAGCAGAATGGCAATGAGGGCACAAATGACATAGCCACAACAGTAAAAGCAGTAGAAAGTCAAAATCTTCCTGTTGCAAAGGCACTAGACAAGCAAACATCTAATTACCATGTTTTAACAGTAGGGAAAATCAGTTAATTTACCAGGAGTTACATAATATACCTGCATATTCTGTTTACAAGGGAGGATGCTGCCATGCAAAGCCTATGGGGGTGTCAGTGGGGTTTTTTTTACCCTTTTTATCAAGCCAGCCCCACGCTTCTCTGCACTCTGCCGCACACAATGCTGGCGGCCCAGCGCTCCCCTCCTCCTCCAAACAGCACTGCTGAGCCAAAATCTGCCTGCTCCCTATGTGCTGTGCAGGGCAGCCCTCCAGGGAGAAAGAAAAGGGGCTGGCAAGGAGGAAACATAGACCTTCTATTTTACTGTTGCTGATTCCATGGTGAGCTTCTTATGGAGTGCAGTGGCCTGCTAGACTGCCACTAAAATGATAATGAGTAATTATTCTGCCAATAAAAACGTGTATCTTTTTTTAATTGTCCGCCTAGAACCCTGGTTGCCAGCAGGTGATGCAGATTGCCCAGGGTGGGTGACAAGGAGCTGGGGTCAGTGCTGGGGGCCCTTGGAGGGTGTACGTACTCCATACCAGCAAGGTGACAGCACCCAAAAGCCACCTCACACACGGACCTTTTGGAGAGGTTCTGGGGAGGGAATCACCTCCCCTGAGGGCTGAGCACACAGTGCAATGCACTGGGGAGAGGTGGGAAGCCCAAGGGCAGGGCTCCAGTCCACAACCAGATGCCTCCCATTGTGTTCATCTGCATGAATAAAATACAAAAGCTGGTTTCTGGAGTTGCCCTTCCCACGGTGAGAGGTGAAATTACTTGCCCTAAGGTCACCCCTGGAACCTGTGGCAAAGTCCAGCCTGCAGGCAGATTTGTGAAGGGAGAGAGGAGATGAGACCTTCCTCAGATCTTATCCACCTGCATATTACACCTTGAGACTGCACAGTGAAAAATTTTTTTAACTTACAAATAATTTGATACATTTAATCCTGAGGTAAGCAATTCAATAAATTCAGTCTTGAGGCAAGCAAGTCAAATGGCTCACTTTACTAGCTTTGTGTCAGATCCATCCTAGCTTGGTAGTTCCTGAGTTTCCCATTTTATTTGATGCTGAGGGGGTGCCCAGTGCAGCTCCACCGTGCCAGCCACAGCTGTGCTGTGCTCCACAAAGGGCACCTGCTCAGTCCTAGCACTGCTGCAACCTGCCATCAGCCCTCACTGCGCTGCTGTGCTGCCTACAAACCATTACATGCAATAACAAGTAAAGTGCTGCTTGAACCTTCGCACAAAGAAGCAAACAACCAAAACAATACATGCATTTTCCACAAGGGCAGAGACAGCAGCCTTTGAATAGGAATTGCTGGATGGGCTTATGACTCAGCTGGCTGCTCCCAGAGCACTTCAGCACACGCTCAGCTTGGGATGGCAACCGAGGCTCTGTTGGCTTTGTTGGACTCAAAGTGAAACGCACGCAGAAATGCGTTGGAAAGGTGTGGGACATGGGAGAGGCCTGCAGCGCTGGTTGGGGGGAGGATGTGTTGCCCACACATCCTCCCCACAAGCGATGGGGCCACCCCAGCCCAGGCAGCCCCTCGAGGGGAGGCCTGTGTGGAGTGGCGGGCGAAGGGCAGCCCGTGCCGCTCCCAGGGCCCGGCATGGCGCGGGGTGACACGCACAGGCCTTGCGGGATGCGTTTCGCCACCCGGGTCAAGCCCTGCTTGTTGGAGTGGGAGGAGGGAACCAGCCCAGGCACCAAAATGTCTGTGACTCTGCTTAGATCATAGTTATAATGTTTTTCTGCATACAGATCTACGTAAATAGAAAGAAACCATTCATCTCAGCTGGGAGGACTGGCAGTCTTTGGAGTCACCCTGTCCACTGATATCCAGCCACCTTATTTTTTGCCCACTCTTTGATTTCTGCCCTCCTCCCCCCACCAGCACTGTTCCCAAGGCATCATCGTCATGAAACAGCCTTTTGTTCATAGGTGCCTGAAGCCAACGCGCCTCTTTGACTGGCTGCCTCATTTCACACCGACACCCTTAACTGCTGGTTTCATCTTCCTGGTAGCGATTGTCTCAGATGAAGTTTCAGTATCACTGTTTCTCATCTGCGGCTTCAGAGTCCCATTTTCACCAGCCAAAAGCCAAAAGCCTTGCACTTGCCTGACCTCTGCAATTACCGTCAGGACTCTTGCTTCACAGCGCTGCAGCCTCTGGCCATGGGGAACCTTTGGAGCAGGGGCCATTTGGATAAGCCACAGGAGACCTAGAAACAGCAAAGTTTGCTTAAAATGTCCGGTCCTTCCTGCAGTTTCTTTCAAATTCACTGCTGCGATCTCACTTGCTGTGAAGTACAGTTTTGATTACAGCATCATTTGAATGCTGCCTGTGATGGCAGAGTGCCTGTCCTGACCTCTGGAGGGTCTTCCTGTTTTCTACTTTTTTGCTTCTTAATCAAAGAGGAAAGTTGCTAGCCACCCCAGGCTGCAAGTCTGCCGTGGGTCTTCATATACAGAAGTGCAAAAGGGAACATTAAACACAACTATTCTTTCCAATGCATATTTCTGCAAGAACTTTATGCAAATCTCCCGGTGCTGCTCAGGATATTCTCCTAGATGCACTCTACTTTTGGTTTTCATTATACCATGAGCATATGTCTGACTTCAGCCAGCAATTTTTAGTAGCTCTTCAGCAATCCCCAAACATTTGCCAATACCTTCAGTAGCGTGAGGAGCCCACAGCACAAACCTCTTCTTTGAAGATGAAGAGCAAGGCATGGTAATACAACAGATTGTGTGGGGAAATGGCAAGCCCATCACGTGCCCATAATGCTGCTGCATAGAGTAGGTCTGTTTCTGATTTCAGATATCACATTTCAGCTGCAGTGCACGGGAGTAGGGGCTGGAACCCCACTGTCACACCAATGCCATGCTGCAGGTGTGTTCAGGTCCAAATGTAAACTTTGCAGATCAATAAAACACCCAAAAAATTGGTGGCCATTGCAGTTCTCATGGGAAGCTTGGCATTTCTTAACTCCAAGTCCCCTAGAAATTTTGCAGCAATTAGGCAAGGCACGCAGGAAAACTCAGAGGCCCAGGACCTGCCTGCCTTCCTGAGGGCTCTTCTCAGATAGATATTTGTCCTCTCAAGGAACAGGATGTGATGGGATTAAGGCTTATGGTGCTGCTCACTGGCTCTACTCAAGGGCTGGAAGAGGGTTAGGCATTCAACCCAGAGTTGGGGAAGCTCACTGGATCTGCTCACGTATCACCCCCAGCACACCACTGTCCTCTGCGTCAGTAAAAACCCTAGGAAACACAAAAACCCTTGTCAGTCTGGGCACCATGTTCCAGCACAGGCTATGGCCATGCCTCAGCTTCCTCAAGATAAGAAGTATCCTGCTCTTCTGACAGCATCCCAGCTTTCAGGGATGGATGCAACAATGGCACTGAAAGGGAGAGAAAAGCTGCCAATCAGCTTTTCCCTGCTCTAACCAGTGGCACCTAATTAGATGGCAAATGTCCCACTGGGCCTTGTGGCTCTCCTAGGAAATCCCGACTTGGCTGATCGTTTTAGCATCAACTGCAAGAAAACTCTGGATAGCAGAAGAACATGGGCTCACATTAAAACTATCACACTGCCTTTCTCGGTGAGAAGAACAAAACTTCCGTCTATTGCACCGATAACTTCAGACACACTGTGATGATCTGTTGGGTTCTTCCCCTTCATGCTATTATCAAGAGTTCAGCAGCCACATCAGTTTTGTCTTCAGTTTGAGTATTTTCCTGTTTTACTTTCTCTGCATCTTACTGAGTACAGACAGTGTTCTTTGATAAATCCACAGATAACTGCTCTTTCTGGACTTTTATTTTCACTGTTCATGAAGCATCTTACATAAGTGGATCTCTATATACTTCAGGAAGCTCTGGAAGAGAATATCTGGAGGCAGATGGGATCTGATTCTCCATTACCTCATACTGCCCTTCATAATAGCATAAAGCTTAAAGATCTGCAAAGCAATTCGACATGTGGGAAAGGAGAATCCAGTTTCACAGAATTACAAATCCCATCTGCTTTTCATGATGAAGTTGTATGCTGGTGGGCATTGTGTCTCTAGAACATAATTCTCACACAGAAGACACAAGAAGTCTGTAGTAGTCCAGAAGGCAGCAGCCAGTTGTCCCAGCCCCCCGTGCCTTGTTTTAACAGTGAGCCTCATGCACAGAGGCAGTGGAGACTTGGCCTCAGCTACCAGGTGTCTTGGGAAGATGACAGTTTTTTTAGCACTTAAGATTTTCACTGCTGCCATAGTGCCCAGGTGCCCACCCCAGACAGGTGCCTCCAAAGCAGCTGAGCAGCATACCTTCTTGTTTCTGAATAATCTCTCATGTCAATCACCCCATTGGGGGAAAGGAAAACATGTTACAGACAGGACATGCCTCAATTTTATTTTTTTTTACCAGATAATATTTTTTCCAGTCTTTTTAAATGTCAGCTTCTCTGTTTTGGGACAGCTAGCAACAGGTATGCAAACCCAAAGATGTGATTTATTCCCTTGTGATCCTCTCTCCCACCCACAGCCAAACAAATTGGCGATGCTTTAACAACAGCTGTACGTGGCAGCTCAGAAGACAACCAAGAAAATTACCTGGCACAGTTGCAAGTTGTTCACCACACTGACAAACAGTTACCAACCACTTTCTTCTGCTCTCCAAGCTTAATCATGTTACAGACACTGCTTGGAAACCACATCCTTCTACTGCAGTATGACTTGTCGCCACCGCTTACGACACTTTCTGATTAAATGCATGAATGCCATGTTTTATTGCAGAGAGAAGTCGCTGCAGATGTTCAGAGGATCCCCAGTCTGCACAGAAGACGCTTTGCCCACCAGCTGCAGAAACTTGCTTCAGGCACCAGGACCCCCTTTGGCTTCAGCCAAGTGCTATCCTCATCCAATAGTGGACTGCTTGGCACTTTTTCTCCAGCACTTTTGGCTCACACATTATTTGCTCGATAGCATATCACTGCTGCTTTACTCAAAGGAAATCTAACAGTACTGCCAGGGATGTTAAGGGAAGAAATTCACTTCTCATAAACTGACTAGAAAGAGGCAAATTCTCTTCCTACCAGCAGGAACGTGCCTGTGAATAGCCACTGTGTAAACACAGATTGCATATTGCAGAATGACACCCAGCGTGGTTACTGCCAGCCATCTCTTCCTGAAATTCAATAGACATCAATATTTATACCCTTGAGGTTTAGCATGCTTCAGCACAAATATACATTTATTAATACCACATAACACCATACCTTATTGACTCTTATTGAGTCTCATGCCATTCACAGATACACATTTTTTTCCTGGACTGTCATGCTTGAAATAAGTTAAGCCAAGAGTGAATGATCTTTCAACAGAGTAAGTAATATATTTAAGGCCACATTCAGCATTATTTTCCTTACTTCCCTTCACCAAAGTGATATTTATTGAGGGGGCTGCATTCTGCTCAGCAGTAAATTAGTGCTAACGATATATGACTCCAGTGGTTATAGCAGAGTTGATCTGAACATATATTGACAAAACAAGGAGTGGGAATTTGGCCCAACAGTCTCAGAATAGGAGTACTAGGACTGGAGTTATGCTAGGGAAGAATTTGGCCCATAGTCTTTTTGAAACAAGGGAGCCAAATAATGCCAGAAAGGAAGCTACTCTGAACTCTGTTTACAAGAAAAATCTATGATCTCCAGTGGTTTAGAGTGCAGCTAGAGGAAGGTTAGGTTCAAGAGCAATACAACCTGACTAAAATAAGTTATTTCTCCCTGTAAAATGACCTTTTAATAGAAATAGGGACAAATAAAATTCTTAAGATATGACCTTGATGTGGAAATACAATCCTTTTATGTTTTCCATCTCAGACCCTGTGCTGTACAAAGACGTCACTTCACCTATAAAGCAGTCTCTGATTCTGCTGTCCAGTATTCTCACAAATCTTCATCAATATAAATGCTGCAGTGGTCTGTGTGGCTGAGGTTCAGTTACACCAGACAGATCTGGAAGGTAGCAGAGCAAGATGCAATGACCCATGTTATTATTCATTTATTTGCCCAAACAGGAGTTGGGTTCTGCCATTTCCAGCCCAGGAGACCCAGCACCGAGGCAGAGAGTGCCAGGGTTCCACCAGCAGAGCAAGGTGCATTGATTACATCCTTTTTTCCTTCCAGACTGACCCTCCCTTTCCCCTCTCATGACGTTACAAATAGAGCTCATGTCTGCTGCAACACTGGGCTGAAATAGGTCGGGGAGTCTTCAAAGAAAAATCTACGTGCAGGAGTCATGAATTTCCGTCCGGCGGCAGACAACCAGCAGGCTAGAGGAGGCGGGAGCAGAAAGGAGCTGGCTGATGTTGGTCCAGGGAAACTGCTGCTCCTTTCCTCTTGCTCTGCAGTGCCAGATGGCCGGTCCCATCCTGCTTGCAGCATTTTGGTGTATCGCAGCAGGCACCGCCTAGCAGTGCAGGAGGAGGGAGGCCGAAGTGCCAAGGTTAGCAGGTTGTGAGGCTCTGCACAGGCAAACTGTGCCGCTGATTCAGTCAGCCAACTCCCCTGCAGGGGTCTTTCTTTAAGGCTGAATCTCAACACCTCTCCCGTCCAAGAACGTCCCCAGCATCCAGACAGAGATGAATGAAAGAAGAAAACACCATGCAAACAAGCCTTCAGCACTTCGCTGATTTTGCTGGGGAAGATCCCATGTGCTAACTGCCTCCACTCACACGCCTAATTGCTTCTAAGTGTGGTACCTTCTGAGAAAATCCCACTTGCACTGCCACTCTGGTTTTTCAGGGTGTAACCATTGAAAAAAATAATGAAATAGGGTAAAAACATTTTTTAAATAAAAATAAGCCAAGTCCATCACAGGCGCATATCTTTCAGCACTTCAGCTCTTATTTTTTCTTGTTTTTAAACAAGGAAGAAAACTCAGCCATAATTTAGCTGATCTTCCAACATATTTATGTTCATATCTCACGGGTTTCAATGAGAAATGGAGCTAAAATATGTGTCATATCCCAAAAGCTGCTGAGTTTTATATTTGGATATTTTTGTATTTGTATTTTGTATTTGTGTTTGAAAATAATGAAAGCCATAACTTTGCCAGTGAATACAGGAAGCTAATTTCACTTATCAGCTCCTCATTTAATGTGGGATCATGCTGTACCAAGTGTTTCATTTGCAAAATACAAACAGACAAATTCTGCTGCTTAAGAAACACTACGGTTTTTCAGTCAGACAAAGACATTTGTGTGCTTTGCTTTGGCCAGGCACAAAACTGACCCAACACAGTGGGAGGAAAGACGCAGCAAACCCCCAGGTTCCAGTTCTCTTCCCCAGCCAGCTGCCTCCTGCTTGCCCTCTTCTGGCTCCTTAGCTTTTGAACTCTTGGCCTCATGGTATCCTGGCTGCAAAAGGAAAGCTCGAGGTGTTTTACCCAGCCTGACCTACACGGCTGTGGTTAGGCTGTGCTCTTCAGGGATATGCACTGTAGCTGGGAGCCAAGGCAGGAACTCCCACTTTCCACCCAAAGGCCAGCAGCATTTCTGTCTTCTTGAGGAAATCTTGCCATGGGTCCACAGCGCCACAGGACACTTACATCTCACAGAGATGTCACACCTGCAGCTTTGATGCAGGCACACATGTTTAGGAGAGGGATGAAATGTTGGGTACATCCTTACCAGTGCTGCAACTGGTGCCTTTTCTTGAGGCTGTGCAGCCAGTGCTGAGACCTAGGTTTGTCCCTGCTCCGCATGTATGACCCCAGGCATCCCTGTCTGGCCCATGAACTCCACCTCCAGTCCTGGAGGGGAGAGCATTTTCTGTCCCCACAGGCAGTCCTGCTGCTGTCATTAAATCTGTTTTGTAGGACTACAGTCAATATTAATAGGAATACTTACAAGGGATTACTTGCAATTCTCCTTTTGTAGGGAGTTAAACCAGGCTGCCTTTGTCCTGATTTTTAGATACATTTTTTTTTTTCATTTAATATATTTCTCCTCTGTATCGCTCCCAAAAAATTGTACAGGCTGAAACATTTCCAACTTTAACTTGAAGCATAAAGTATATTTTTCCAGATGATCCCTATTTATGGGCTTGCAGCGCTGGCCAGTGTGGTCTCAGAAGGCTGAACTGAAGTAAACAACATGTTGAAATATATTTAGTGAATTATCATGCAAACCACAGAAGAACATTCAGAGAGAAAGAGGAGGTTTCTTGGTTGGGTAGTGATTTAATGTTTTCTGTCAAAGAAATCAGATATTAAAAAGGCCTATTAGGTCACTGAGCTCAGCTTTCCCGGGCCAGACCATAATTGTTCCTTATGATAAACATAATTTCAAGTGCTTTATCTAGTTAGGGTTTAAACCCTGAAAATGAAAAGGCGTGTATCCCCACCCTCAAGGGAGAATTCCACAAACTATCCCAACTCCCTCTCTCACACAATTATCTGAACACCCATTTGCCAGATTAAGATGTGTAATACTAAGGATGGGAAGTCATTTTGTAGTGTCAGACTGTGCGCTACATCACTCAGGGCACAAACTTTACCTGTTGCTCTTCCCTCCCCTAACAACATAATATAAATGCTGTGTAAATGATATTGGAACAGTGCAACAAAAATTATGCTAATGAAGGCAGGACTATCACTCATTTGACAAAATGTCAATGGGCTGGATTTTTGGCCTGAAGAAACTACATCTATTTGCCTGTGTACACATGTTCAGTATGGCTTTACAGAATGAATCATGGAGTCATGAAATGTAAGGCATGTGACATGTGTCAATCAGCTCATTTAATCCTAGCACTTTACTGTGGCAGTCAGGGAGCTGGGCAGGGCTCCAGAGCTGGGTGCTCAGGTATGCTCTCCCTTCCTGCTCCTGGGCAAAACTTGAGGATCTTTTCATTTCATACGGGATTTCTAGTCTTGCAGCAATCCAGTCAGAGCTATTGCATGGCAGCTGCCCCTCCCATCCTCTCTCTCCAAGCTGCTGGGTGTCTATGAATAACAAACGTTTCCACTGCATAACGAGTTCAATTTTACAGCACTTGATCTTGTCAATCTAGCCTTTTCAGGAAGCATCAAGCTGTTCAATAATGTATGAACAACAAAAGCACTGCACACTTGTAGAGTAGGTGCATAATTTAGGGAAGGATCATGGGGATTTTGTGAGCATGCCGCAGCACCTGCACAGCACATTGCCGTCAGGCTGACTGTTCTGGGACACACAATATGGTCAGTGCAGCCAATCTACAGGCCATCTTATTGCTCTTGAAAAAAGTAGTTATCGCTCTGTGGTCGCTTACAGAATGTTTGTTGGGTGTGATGCTCTCTGGAAGACAGTGGAGATGCATTTTGTTCAAATTCCAGGTGGAAATACTGCAGCCTCAGCCGGAGCTCAAAGCTGGTATCACACTGCTAAAACACAGCACGAGAACATGCTCTGGGGGATGAAAGCAGCTCAGTGTTTGGATACACCTGTGTCTCTCAGCCAGTCTGTTTGAACAATGTTAACTCGAAGGCTGCATAAGGCATTAGGAGAAATTTGACCTTCTAGCAAAGGCCATCACATCTCAGCCACTCCCATGGCAAGGGCAGCAGTCCACGCCTGGCTGCAATGTGTCTGCCAAAAATGCATCTGATGATTTCAGGAGGCAGACTAATCCTTACTTCCTTTGGAAGTTTGTTCCTGCCTTGTTGTTTCATCACAGTGTTTGTTTTTTAAACTTTGCAAAAGTTATGATCATTGATGATAAAAATCTGTTTAAACCAGTAACCACTTGTGCAAATCTATCCCAGCAGGTCAGGAATCTCTGTGAAAGGATGTGGTGGTCTCAAGCCAGTATGCTCCATATCATCAAGATTAAAAAAAAAAAATCTCCCCTTCACCCTTATACAGCGATAGTTCACAGCCTGTCTAGGTGACCTCAGCAGAGACAACTGATTGGCTTTACAGAACTGACAATCTTTGTAAAATTTCCAGGCAGGCCAAGATGCCATGCTGCTTGTAACTTAAGTACCTCTTAATTTCAGCATTCTGCTTTCCTTTATGAGCCGGTAGCCGGGCAAAAACTGAAGGAAATCCACAGCAGTGGATGGCAAGCGAGGTACAGTTGAATCATAAAAACTGCCAGACAATTGAGAAGGGAGCACTGGATATTTTTGCATACTTTGTTTGAGCAATAAACTTACAAGGAGAACTTTCAAGAATGTGGATACGTTCACCAAGAAACCAGCTTGTACAAAGACAGGCTTTTATTCTGGAGAATTTATGCACATGTTTAACTCAAAATTGAGTAATCCAAGAGCTCAAAATCAGGCCCACATGCACAAGCCTTTGCAGGCAGCAGGACTCTGCAGATGCTGTAAACAGAGCACAAAAATGGCGTTTCACAGGAGCATTGCCACACAGAGCCCAGCAGTTCATTTCCAAATATGACATCTAGAAAGAGTTCAGGTGATTTGGAAATTGTCATATTGTCTCTAGTCCATAAACTAATTTTCTAAGACTGATACTGGGTAAGCACTGGCCCTGTTAAGTACATGTCTGATCTCTATTAGCATTAAAACCCTTTATTAAAAAATTGCAGAGGGAAAAAATGAACTCCAGAAAAAATATCCAATAGAATTTTTGTTGAGGGCAAAAAAGGGTTTTAGGCAACTTCTATTTGCTGTATTGTTTCCAAAAGCAATGAAACACTTTCAAAGTTTATGTTTCTCTTGACATTTCTCAGATACTAAAGTACAGAAAGGCAAGACTGGGAGCCACAAAGGTACTTAAGTGCTTCTTGTTTAATTAAGGGTTAGTCAACCAAATACTTAAGCATCTAGGCATGCATGTCCTGCTTTCTTTCACAAGACATTTGTGGCAGAACAGAGACTAGATACCAAATTTCTCGAATTTTAAACGGCCTTACAAGTCAGCCTAACTTTCAGACCTGGCTAATGGAAAATTATCATGGATTTAATGGCCTATGCTGAAGATCCGAAGTTGTTACTCAAGGCAGAAATAGTTTCAGCAGGGGAATGGGACCCAACCAGGTTTCTAAGAATGTTTACTCATGTGTACTTGCCACTGTGGGTATAAAATAAATGAATGGATGCTATTACTGAAATCTGAGTATTTACAAATGTTCTGATCTTAAATATTAGGAGTAAAATATTAGGAGTAATTCAGCCAAAATCTTTCTCTTACCTGTTTTTCAAACTTATCTGCTACTACCCTTGCCAGTGGGTTTGAGTTCTGAACCAGACACTTTAACAGCAAATGACTCAAAGTGATGTTACGTGAGCTGAAAAGGAAACTCCCCGTTGCTTGTGGATCCTCTACTGCTTCTTTTAAAACTCCCTATTTCAGATAACATTATCATGGAGTTCAGCAAGAAATAAAAGGCTGTTTACATAATTCACGTAGTTTACTTAAATTTTAGCATTACATTCGGATTACGTGATGAAAACTAACCTGTTTGGCTTCCCTTTTCTCCTGGTTTAAATAGCACCATGCTGCCATGTGTGGGATTCAGACACGGCACAGCAAGTGCCTGCTCTCAGGCTAACAAACTGTTTTCTCATGTTGGGATGTCATTTCTAGTACACTGTTTGGGTGGGAAAAAAACCCAAAACAATAAAACAAAAAAAACAACCCCCTTGCATGTATTCCTCTCCAAGCATTTTGTATGGCTGCCTGTGACTGTAATATTTGGACGCATTCCCAACAGTGGAGTCCACAGAGTGTCCGTCTGTTGAAGGCTACTCTGCCTGAGGAAAAGATCCCTTTTCAAATGGATAGAAGGGAAAGGATGGAGGAGAATGTTTCTGTGGATGTGATTTTACTTATGGTGGCAAAGTCTGACCTGAGAAACTTTTCGGCAGTTCTCAAAGACCTCAGATCTAGGTTCAATCAGTCTCCTTTAAGATATGTAAATTGCTAATTCCACTGTGCCCTTTTTAGCCAGCCAGTTGACTAAATTATACAACACTTCATTTTGCAAAAATAGAAAGTATTCCCAGGCAAAGCAAATCACAGTTCTCAAGGACCTGATTTAAAATTCTTTCTCTGAGAGAAACCTTGAAAACAATGTAACATCCCAAATCTGCTTAGAAGTTTTGTAGATTAATAGCATTCTGTTCCCATTAAAAAATAAAAAATAAAATCCTTCCATATCTTCATCTTTCAAAATAGGAGTTACATAATGCTCGACATTTAATGAACTTTTATTGACGTCGGCAGGACTACTTATGCCGAATCTCCTCTGTGCCCACTTAAAAGCTAAAGAGCACGCAGGCCAGGGAAACTGCAGTGATGCCGTGATGCAAAAAAAAAAAAGAGCTTCATACCCCAGCTCTCCGAGGCTGCAGATAATAGATTTGCCTCCGTCCTAATTATACACTCCATCTCCGTGCATTAGCATGGAGCCTAGAAAAAACCTGACTCATCATCCCCAACAATCCCGGCGACCTGAGGCAAACACACACACACACACACACACACACATGAGCACACACACACTCTCGTATGCGTGCTCCCAGCTTCCTCCAGAGCAAACAGCTCATCCTGCT
>VXBQ01007740.1:461583-496747 GCA_013400175.1 Phainopepla nitens
GCCGCCCCGGCGCCCCCCGGGGGTTTTTGGGGGGGGGGGGGGGGGGGGAAATCTGTGATCGGGGCTTTAAAAATGTGAGACAAGCAGTCAAGAATGGCCGCCCCCCCGGCCCGCCAGACCCCGTCCCCGCGGCGCTCGCCCGCGGACCCGCCGTGCCCCGGAGGGAGCGGTGCCCGCGCCCCCTGCTCCCGGCATCTGCCTGCCGGGGAGCATTAGCCGAGGTGCTTTTTGTTTGTCCAGTGCAAATGAATTAAAATTGCTGAGCTGTTCAAACGCGCCGAGGCTCCGAGCGCCCAAGATGAGCGCGGCGCCGGTTTTGGTTTTATTTTAATTCAATCTCTCCCGACGCGTTTTGCTCCAGGTTGGTTCTTGCAAATGCTAAGAAAGCCTGTAAGTCAATGAGCTCAAATATTTGCGCTCTTTGTCCAAAAACTGTTTTTCTTCCTCTGTAGGTCAGGCCAAGTGCCAATCAAAGTTGTTTTTCAAGCCTCTCTTCCCTGCAGTAGGACTGCTTTTTTTCTTTCTTCCCTTTTTTTTTTTTTTTTTTTTTTTTTAGGGCTTGGTTTTTTGAAAGGGGGGGGGNGTTTTTGGGAAGGAGGTGTGTATTTAGGGGAGGGGGAGGAGAAACGTTAAAAATCGGTCAGAGAGAGAAGCAGATCTTAAAAATCATGTTTCTTGAATATTTTAATGGAAACAAAATCTTATTAAATGTGCATGCTTGGTATGTGCAGTTATTTTTTCCATAAACTCTTGGATCATATTACAGTTGATACTTGGTGCTCAGCTCTTAGCTCAGCTTGCGAGAAATGTAATGGATCAGAGAAGCACACATCAGCAGAGTCTGATTTTTAACCATTTCGTTGCGGGACCAAATCCCTTCTTGGTTTTAGCCTGCTGCTGTTCCCACTTTAAGAAAAACAAGTACTTAAAACACAGAAGTTCTGCAGGGTTAAAGCCTGAAACAGCTTCAGACTTGACATATGTCTAAAGACATACAAATTAACCAGTGCCAAATACGTCTGTAGAACAAGCAGGGAGGGAGCTTGCTTTGTTCTGCCAAATAATCAAAATGTTTTGTTGACAAATAAAGTGGTGCTTGGCAGCCCTTGTAGATCTAAAATTAAATTTAAGTTACTGATTTTTTTTTTTAAGCCGTATTCCCATCCTGCTGAGTAGGACTTTTTTTGTATACCTTTTTAATATCAGTGGGAGGTAGGAGGTGGGGACAGGGTTAGATGGTACTTTTCTGGTAATGGGAAACTTGCTGGATTTGATTTATTGCTGTATTTTTATTTTATTTTAAAGTAGTTTAGGGATGATGGTGAAACATAGGAACCCAGGTAGGTCTGTTGTGGAAGGCAACTTAGTGCTACTCTGCTTTGGCTGTGGTCGTTTCAGCCATACAAAACTGGAGAAGAATAAAGAAAATGAGCAACACCCCATGAAACCCTCTTGAAGCATAGGTGTTGTGTGCTTTCAGTGGTGCTACTGGGACATCTCTATTGTAGGCTGGACAATAAAAATAGAACTGCTAAGCTTCTGACTACATCTGTCATTATTTAAAAGTTGGTGCAATAAAAATCACTGTCAATTTTAACCTTTTGCACCTCATTGGCAAGCATACAACTAGAAAACATGAGGAAAAGAAAAAAAAAAATACCCAAAACCGCTTGATAGAAGCAAGATGCAAATTTGACCTGAGTCTCAGAGTAATAATCTTCAGATAAGTGCTGCCTCATCTGTTCTTTTGATGGTATTGGGTTTGTTTTTTGTTGTTTTTTTTTTCTTTTAAATGTTCATGTGATAATATACTGGAAAAATGATTTGCCTTGAAACATGCTGAATCTCTTCTGCCCTCCTCTGTTTTAAGTCTTTATTTGAAGTCATTTGAATGCTCCCAGTTTAGGTAGGACTGTTGTCAAAATCATAAGGGGCAAAGCAAGCTTGCAATTCAGTGGCATATAATGAAATTTGAAATAGTCTAGCAGGTTTTGGATTCTCATGGGTGAAGGTAAGTTTGTCTTTCAGCTGTGAAACAGGAAAAGCTAGATGCAGCACTTTATACTTCTTTCGATTTCAGATTAATCAAAGTTACATTTTTATTATGGAAAGTTCTATGAGAGCAGTGCTGAAAATCTTGCTAAGGATTCATGGGTTGAATTTGCCTGTGAAGAGGGTTTCTCTTATTAAAAGGGTACAATTTCCAGTTTGGCTTATTGTTATTGCACTCTTTAGATAATCAGATCTACTTGCAGAACAATTGTTGCTGATCAGAAGGGCTTAGACAGTCATAGATACAACAGCTGCATCGTGATTTGGTTTAGGAGAAAACAAAAAAAGGACAACCAGTAGTAGTTGATGCTATCTTAGGTTTGGTGAGCTTGTTGAACAGAGACAACCGTGGCTAATTCTTTTAATCAGTTTAAAATAAATGGAAGAATGACCAAAGCAAGAGGAGTAGCTCTGGTTCATGGGATGGAAGGGCAGCCTTTGTAACAAAACTGTGGCGTACCAGTAGGGAAAAGTGCTTAACAGGACATAGGAGTGCTGTTGCCAAGTCTTTCCTAGAGGTGGCTGAGAGTTGCTGCCACTTCAGTAACCAGGACAGCTCCAGCTGTTCCCTTTGAAAATGCAACATGTAGGGGAGTCTCTGGGCAGGGGAGCTCCAGGGTGCTATCCTGGACCCTGATGGAAACCCAAGGTTCTCCTGCCTAAACAAAATCAATATCCCAAGCAAGAAAGAAGGAAATATTCGATAGGAAGGGCTCAGTATTTCTTTGGATAAGTAACTGCTTCAGGAGGGCTTTTAGGAATAAGCAAAAAGTCTTCAGGGGATGGAAAAATCCTGATATGTCAGGAAATGTAGGAACAGGGAGGATTTGCCAACTGTTCAAGCTTGGTTGCAAATTGCAAAGCATGTAAAGTAAAAGGTTCTTTTACGTGTACATACAAGTTGGTAGGACAGAAGTATAAACATGGTTCTAGGATTAAATATTTGGTTTGTGTTAGGTTTCAGTGGGGGAGATAGAAGGGCAGTGGCAAGATGGGTGACAGGGGAGTGTGGTTTAAAAGCAACCTTCAGTGTTGGCAAGGTGGAAGTGGAAGTGGACCTGACTTAGCTGACCTGGCTTGAGCCAGTGTCTGTGCTGGAGTGCAGCAGAAAGGCAGATGAAATCCAGGACTTTCCTGGTAGTTATAGACCTACCCAAACAGGGTGATCCTGTGAGAGGGGAAATACCCGTAAAAATGATGGACATCATTTGCTCCTCATCCTCCCATGCCTGTCTCCCTTTTTAGTACAACTCTCAATACTGTACAAAGTTACTAAAGCAAATATGAAAAAAATATATAAGACATTATATCAGCAGAAGTAGGTCATGCTAGACTACTGTAATGGTTTTCTGTGGATAAGACAGCTGCTAGAGTGTCCTCTTCCAAAAGCTTTGAATGGACTAAAACTGCACTGTAGTCATTAAACATTCTGAAGTAACATCAAAGGTTGAACTTGACACTGCAAGTCAATGCAAATTAAATGTTTGTATTTACTAACATCAAATGTTCTATATATCAAAAAGTTTAACTGTGTTTGAAAACTATTTGGGCAAATGCATAACAAAAAAAATTAAATAACACATGTAAATATGAAATAGCAACACCTCTCAGAATAGTTTTTGTATGCTTTCCTGGCTGTTACATGTATCCTATTGTCCCCTGGCAGTGACAGGTTACTGGGCAGGAGGGACCTTTGATCTGACACAGTTTGCCTATTTTTCTGTTACTGTTAATTACAGTGATTGGGAACTGATGGGAATGGGAATTAGGGTGGGCCATGCTGAAAGGAGAAGTCACTGTGCTGAGAGGACAATACAAGTGATAAATGTTTTTGGTCCAGGGAGAGAGGGTCATTTCATGGAGAGCTGGGAGATCTTGACCACTGGCATAGTTAAAGCAGTGTGAAATCCAGTGGTGTGCAGTGTGAGAGTTGGAGGCTTGGTTGTTTGCTGCCCATCACTTTTAACAAGATCAGCTCCTTGGAAGGAGCAGGGAGAATGATGTCGATGCAGGAGGACCAGGGCCTTACTGTCACCCTGCAGGGCTGTGGTGTTGCAGAGGAGGGAAGCTCAGAAGGTTAGACCCTAATTAAACAGGCACAGAGGAGAGCTGGCTGGGTTCTGGGATAGAGGGCATACTGATTTTACAGAGGAAAACTAAAAATTTTGGTTTTTTACTCCAGCCGAAACAAAGGCTGAGAGGGGATATGATCAGTGTCTAAAAATACATCTCATGGTAAGAGCAAGTGAGGAGAAATTAGCTCTAGACTAGATGGATGTAATATGGTCATAAATACATTTAGGCTGGAAAACTGTAGTGTCCACAGGTACAAGGATCTGGAAGAGTTTGTTCTAGGTCTGATGCTGCCAAAAAAAGCACCTGCTTTTAAGATAGAAAAATGTGTGAACGTCATTAAATGGTGCGGTGCTTACAATAGCACTAGCCTAGGCTCAGGGAGTTGAGGTCATATCCAAAAAAAAAATGAATAGAAAAGACACTTTCATTCACATTGTTGTTCTATGTGGGTGAGTTAGAAAGTAGCCCAAAAGTGAACCAAAAATAGTTTAATGTCAGGTCTCATAAGCATGCGTAAGCTAAAATATGTGTCACCATGAGTCATGAAGATGTATGGAGATGCTGTTACCTGCACTGTAAAAATCAAGAGGCCTTTCAAGGATATCTCAGCTGTTTTGAGGGAAGTCAGCCTGATTCAATCTAGTCTGAGCATAGGCAAATCAAACTTTCTATGCCTTTGCTTGGAAAACACCCTGGGTTTTCCACAATGCAGCATCTTGTTGTTGTTGAGTTGCATAGTCTAGTTGGCTTTGGAAATCTCATCAACAAACCTTGGCTGTCACAGAGAATCTTAATTTGTAAAATCAAATTATGTCTTCTATAGTTTGATGCCTCTTAGTACTAATCTCTCTTCACATTGTAGGGAATGTGAGGAGCTGCCTAGATGGCTTTAAATCTCCAATGTGTTTCTTCCTAAAGGAGTTCTCGAAATGGTTTGCAGAGTCTGTCATGAAAAATCAGCTCTGTTTGCATTGGTTCTAATTTTAGCAACATTCTGTTGTGTAAAACATTGTGTCTGCCTTCAGTGTTTGTGTCTTCCAGTCCCCTGGAGCGCTGGTGAAACATGGTGAAACCAGCTCAGGTCACTCCTCCAACTAATCCTGCATGCACAGCGGGGGGGGGGACAAGATGGAATTTTTAGGATCCAAAAATATAAAGCTATAAACCAAGAGCAACAATCCAGACTTTTTAGGGCAGGTAAAGTTGACAGGCCACTCACTCTCATAATTCATTCTTACATTTTCTTGAAAGATTTGATAAAAAAAGCTCCCAACAAACTAATGACTAAGAACAAGGTTCTTTCCTGTGAAATAAAGGCAGTGAAAATCCAGAGCTGGCTGGTTTCTCTCCTTCCCCATCCTCACGAGTGTTTCAATAATTTGAATCTTTTCAGAATCCGATCCATTTAACTGATTGTTCTCCCATCCCCTGTGTAGGGTCTTTGTGTCCTGAAATCAAAGGGGCAGTATTGCTCTTTGCACTAGTCCTGAGGGGCAGTATTGCTCTTTGCTAGTCCTGAGGCTGCCTAGGTTCTCCTACTTTTGCCTTAAAACCTACTGTAAAGAAATTGTGTTTTCCTACTTTTACTGGCTGAAAATGAGATGGCAGAACTACTAAATTTTCATTAGACCTGTAATGCGAGGGGCATGAGTGAAATGAGCCTCTGGTGAGCGACGCTGTTTTGCAATGAACAGCTGTAAGAGGTGGCCTCATAGCAAGCCATGCTCATTTAGAGTAGTCATTCTATTTTAAAAAAACAAAAGCAAAAACAGAGTCTTCCCTGAATTACAGGGAGGGAATGGAAGTGAGAAAGGAAAGAAAATGGGCAGGAGGATTTTCTTCAAAAGAAACTTTGAGGTTTAGTGTTGGGAGTGGGTTAGCCAAGTGTGGAGGTTGTCCTCTGCTAAGACTTACTTCTGCTGGTGGGAGTGGAACATTGCATTAGCCAAATCACAGGCTGTGGTTTGGAGATGTGGACTCTGTGAACATTTGCTTTAAATTTATGCATACTACTTAATTAGGGCTTCAAATCTCACATCTCTTTAAATGGCAGTGTTTTGAAATCTGAAAAAAATAATATGGTTCATTAAGCATCCTTGGTTTTTCCTCTCTCCCACAGTGGTGGGGGAGCTGCTAATACTCATTCAGTTCTTTATTTGAACCATTTTTTTCTGGCTAGGGAGATTTGAGAGAGAGAAGATAGTGGTATAATTCTCCCCTGGCTGTGCATAGCTGGGGTCTGGAGATTTTATTATCAGATTTCCATTTACTGAGCTGGAGAATAATAAGGGATCTCAAGCATAGTTTGCATGTCCGGGCTGAATATTGGCTTTTGTCTAAGTGGGTCAGGATGGACCGGGGGGAAATGGGGCATTTTCAGTATAAAAGAAATTTGAATTGTCAGGAGGGAGACCTCAGTTAATGAGAAATTGCACCTCATCATCTTTGGAAAAACCTGTATGGAAATAATTTATGCTGTTTAATTTCTCTGTTCTTTGCAGGTGTTCCTGTTTGTATGCAGAGGTGCTTCCCATTGTTGTCTCTGCAGCCCAGCCTGGTAGTCTTTGTGCTTTGAGTAGAAGCTATAGGGAACGTAATGCAGATGAGGCAAATTGTGAAATGCCATTACAGGGAGGTAGGGGTACTCTCCACAAACAATTTTTTTCTGATTTTCAGCCTGTCCATGAAATGCATTACAGATAGTTTGTGTTAGTTTGAAATAAAACCATGACATAGTTCAAGAAATTTTATGCAGTTCTTGGTATGCCATCCTGGGCAGACCTGTGTTACTGATAATAGGGGATGCCATGATCAAGGGGTATTAATTTTAAATGTCTCTCTTAATTACTAGTTTCAGATTTTTATTATAGGATGCTTCTTGCATATCAGACATTAGATAAATATAACTTGGGGCAAAATAGTGGTATAGATGGTAGTTAATATTATGTGTTTATGAAGCTGAGAAACAATTTTGTTCCTGATACAGGCCATATCAACCACTGATTTATTCAAATATCTTCATTCTCACTTCTTTCTTAAATTGAGAGGAAGGTGGTGTGAAGTATGGGCGTTTTTCTTGTAGGGCCTAATCTTTGTGGCAGTCATGGACTTAAGTGAGGGAGAGGCTGAACTGTGTGTAAGTGATGGTGCTCAGGGTAAGAGACAGGAGTCAGTGCTCCTAATCTAGCAAGATTCTTTCCTGAATGTCCCTGGTTACCTCAATTAGGGTAAGATTGATTGAACACCTTTTGTTGTTGCTAATGACTCTCATATTTCTCTTAAGGTAAGCACCTTGTTTTGTTAGACTAGCAATGGATTTCTAATGGATCCTGAGCTCAGCCCCCAACCTTCTGAACTTGGTAATTGTGTGAGGCTACCTGCAGTCCCCTTCCTCAGGGGATCAGGTGGTAAAAATAATAATGGAGTGGAATATGAAGTATTCCTGGCTTCATGTGTTGGGAGTAGGCCGGAACAGAAGTAATAAGTCTTTATCACAAGGGAATATGGTGTGGTCAGTGTGTGGACCACCCTTTGACTTGTGATTTAAGTCTTCCAACATACACAGATGTTAGCTTAACGTGTATGAGAGCCAGGAAGAATCGCATTCATGAGAATTCTTCGGAGTCATAGATCTCTGTTACCTCTGCAAACGCAAAATACATTTGGAAGAAAAGTAAAAGGTAACTTGAAAATCAGGTTTTCATCTATTCAGAATGAGCAATGAAGTCATAAATACAGTCAATATGTCTCAATTGCTGCAGTTTGGAATAAAAATGGTTAATTGTGTATCTGTTTTAAAGCGTATTAAATTTCAAATTAGTTTTGTCATGAAACTGGAGAGAAATGTAAATTCTTTCAGAGTCATTTGACACTTTATAGGATGAATTTAAATTGTTCCTTAGAAAACAGGAATGGTTGCAAGAATGACTCCTCACTTAACATTTTCAAATGAAAAATTCATACTTCTGAGCAATTGCACATAACCTCAGTAAAACAAAGTTATGTTCAGGAGAGTGAAGGCATACAAGCTGTCTTGGTGTAAACCATTCTAGAGCAGTACACAGCTGCTTACTCAAAATCATAATTTATTTGTCTCTGGGCAGTTTACTATTGCATTGAATTTGCTCTGGCTGATACTAACAAAACAATTGAAAGCTAGCATATGTTCTCTCCTCCATATGAATTCTGCTGTTAAAAACTGTTTGAGACAGTGTCTTAACAGTGTTGAACCTAATTTAATAGCACGTGCTTGTAAATATGTTTAATATCTCCTGCTGTAGCATGTGGTAAAAGGAATATAGTTACATTATTGTCTAAATGTATCTGGAGGGGTTTTTGGCCATATGGTTCTAAATCTGTTTTAAAGTAATTATGCCTATTAACTAAAAAAATAAAAAATATTCCCCTCTGAGTTGATTGACATTCCTCTCAGTAAAGCACCCTCATTGCTGATTAGAGGTGTGGAAATAGTAATTTGTTCTAGCATTTAGAAATTTGATTAGACCTCTAATGAAATGGAGCGCCTACATGCTGTCTAAATATTCTACCTGACACCAGCTGGATCTCATCCAGTGTGGAAGAACACTTGAAATGTTGCTTTACTACAGTATGTTTTGTGTCTTGAAGTCAAAGTGCTGCCTGCATACAAATAGCTCTGGCTATTCAGCAGGCAGAGCAAACCGTGTGCCTCCCTGGAAATCAGCATCAGGATGTGATTATTCCAGTGAGACCTGATTGCCTGACTGCAATATCTGGCTTAGGGTTAGAAAATTAAGGCAACTGTTAGAGAGAAGCACCCATACTACTGACTCTGTAAGCTGGACTTCAGGTGGTTGTGCTCATGTTATACACAGCTTGATGTGTAGATGAGGTGGAAACATGCTGAAGTTGCCAATTTTTCCCTGTTGTTGTCTAGTAATAAGGTGACCACAACACACTACAAATAAGAATTTGAAGTTGAAGCACCAAATTTGTCTCCCCATTATGAGCTGGCTCATTCAGTTCCATCCAAAAGTTGATTGCAACACCCGTTACGTGCGGTGGCAGCTGTTTGAGCACCCATGTTTTTTAAGTCCTCTTTGATTCAGTTGCAGCCATTTTCACTCTAGACCACTATGGCTAGAAAACTCTAAATTGGGACTCTGTTAGTATCCTGTGGTGGAAACTCCAGTCCCTAGTAGTAGGAGACATCAAAATACTTTGGGAACACTTGAGGTGCTTGGTGTTCATTAGTCAAGTGTTCATTTTGACTGGTTACCTTCTCTCTGTGAAATCCAGATGACAGGCTCTGATGTATCTTATTACAATCAGACATGGCCTTTTGTGTTCTTTCTTGTGTTTTGTTTTTTGGTTTTGGGTTTTTTTTCAGTTCTATTTCTCCACCATATTTAATATTTTTACGTTTTGCAGTTGCCACATTTAACAAATGTAGTGGAAAGGCTGAACCAGAAAAACTGCTGACTATTTTATGCCATATTAATTCTTCAGAAAATATTTTCATCTTCTTTTCCCTCCAGAAAACCCAAATAAACTGTTCTATTACATTAGTATTTTAACTTTTGTGCTACTGGAGAAAGACTGGATGAGGCAGTAACATTGGGGGTTATTCAAGTAGCATCTGCTTTGAAATAAGTGACTTTTATTTCTGCAACTTAAAACTTGTCTCACTTCTGTGCTGGTACTTGACAAGTAGTTAGGAGGAAAGGTATGTTGGTTGAAGAGGTCAGCTAAACATAATTAAAGGCTGAAGGAGCCTGCAGCCAGCATTGTAGTTCTTCAGGAGAGGTGGAGCATGGTGCCTCTTCCACCAGGGCAGAGTCTAAGTGGAAGGAAAGCAGGCTGCAGCCATGGAGGGTATGCTGGAGACATCTTTCACATGTGGCTTAGAAAAGCAAGAGGGGAGTGGAGATGGAAGGAGGGTCTCCCTCCATGCCCTTGCTCCTTAGGCCACTTATGCAAAAGGTATTAGATAAAGGTGTAGTTGCTTGACCTATTTATCCAACAGAAACTTGCCATACAAGCAAAAGCAGTTTGACTATCCAGTGCTGTTGCTGTTTTGTATGGGACACTCCTTTGAGTTAAGCTGTGCCTCATGAATACATAGAGGCAGCATCCTGCCATCCAAAATGATTAATTTGTCTTGTTTGAGAAGATAGGTCTATGGCGCCAGTTCTTGTTTCCCAGAAAAGTTGGGCAAAAAATTGCATGGTCTCACCTCTGTCTGTATAGAGGTAAGACTGGTGCAAGTAAATGCTGTGAAAGTGTCTCTTAGGAGCTGGGCTTACTCTGTTGAAAAGGCCTCAGTTTGGGTTTGGTGACTTCATTAAGAAAAAGGGCAAGTCGACCAGAGGGCAGTGGAGAAGGTTATTAGGCAGTGCATGTTAATCACTCTTCCATAGCTACAGAAGTCTTTATTCAAGCAGGGTATAAAATAAGTGAGTTTATTATTTCTTTATTACTTGCTGGTACTTTTTTTTGTACAGTCATTAAGTCACCCAACTGTAGCAAAAGCCCTCTTTGTAAAAGTGTAGGCAGTACTCTGAGGAAATGGTAGCACCTGCCAGCAGAGGCTGGAGGTAAAGCTGAAGTTCTGCCAATCTGCTGGCCTGGGTGGCTGGAGAGAGCAGGAGTAGCTGATCTGTCTCTGGACAAGTCCTGTATTTACATGCAGTAAATCTTCTCTAACAGTTAGGAGTCTTCATTTTTGAAAATCAGCATATCTTTTAAGCTCTGTCATGAAAATACATTTGTATCTTAGGTCTTTGCTGCCACCAGCTCAGCTACATTAAGTCAGTGCGTTTTGGAGATTGTATCTCACTAATGACTCACTTTGGTAAGATGTAGCTTAAGATGCAAAATATTCTTTAAAAAAACAAACAAAAAAAAATAAAGAAGAAGAAGAAAGGGGAAGAAACTGCCTGACTGCAAGAACTCTTATGATTGTTCCAGCAAGTCAGTGGCTTGCGAATGTGCTACTGAGATGAAGCCTTTCCCCTGTCTGTCTCTTACCCAGACTTTCCCAGACTAATCAAATGTAAAACAGTGTGTCAGCTCCCTGCTCTTTGTAAAACAGTCTCCTGCTTTTGCAAACAAGACTCCTTGGAGAAATAATTTGTTCTAATTGGTGACCATTTTAGGATTTCATATCAGGTGAAAAATCAAAAGAGCTCACCTGTGGTTTTCCATTTGTGGCCCTAGCACCTATAAGATTTTGTTGCACTTCCTTCAGGGAGGCTTTGTAAGGCTTTGTACTTGTGTAGGTAAATTTACTGAGTTTACTTCATGAGGCATGGTGTAGATGCCACCTCCTTCTGAAAAATGCTTACAAATCAACTAATCAAAAGAGGCCTAAACTCCTGGCTTAGACAGCAAGGCGCTTGCTCTTGGAAATTGTACCTTTAGGCTAGAGGTAAAGTGTGTTAGTCAGGGAGATTTTATTTTTGTCTGGCACATTCTCTCTGTTTGAGTCATCAGCCAAAGAAAGATGGCAAAAAAAAGTGCTTCTCTTAAAGCAGGAGGATATTGCTCCTTTTGGATGTCCAGGAGGGCTATCCCTTCCCAGGCGGAGCGAGGAGAACAGCATCAGTGTGCCTTACATTATTTGAACTGTTGTAAAGATGGTCAGTAATCATCAGTAGTACATAAGCATTTGTCCAAGAAACTTGTGCCAAGGGGGCTTCTCATTTTCTTTTAAAAGCTTTTCAATGGATTAACTTAAAATTTTAAGGAACATCAGCCACAAATTTTGCTATGAATTAGAAACCTTATAACAGGCTCATGTTTTAATACTTTGATGTTGTCTTGAATATTAACACAAATGGCTTACTTAAAGTTCTTCATGGTGAGGTAGTACAGCAAATACATGCTTATATTCTTCCAGTACCAGCTATTTAAACAAACATCATCTGCCCATTAGGTGAGTCGTGAGGGTTCCTAAGTATATTGTCTTTATGTTTTAAGGCTTAGGCATTTTTTTCCTTCACCTTTTTCAAATCTAAATTGAGGCAACTTCTGATGAGGTGCATTCAGAAAAGGGGAATAATAACACTGGCTTCCTAAAACCATGTCAGTAAAGAATTGAAGCGTAATGTACTTCAAATTCTGAAGTAAATTATATGATATCACCTGTGTTGAACAGGCAGTGTAGGAATGTGCTCACCCAGGCACTAAGGAGCTCCATAACATGGCTTGCATCATCGGCACTGGATTAGCACAATGCTTATTTCTGTAATGGTCCAGTTTAGCTAAAATGCCTCCTTGCTTGGGGGATGCCAATTCCTATCTCTTATTAGAAAACAGGTTCCATTTTTTTATAGGACTTAGAGAATAAGTAGTAATTTTGAATCAGTCTGTTGCAGGTATATGGAAGCATTAGGGCAGATACAGGGGGTCAGATTGAAACTCAGACTCTGGTCTCTGACAGTGGCCAAGGGAAGATACTGAAGAAGGAAACACAAAATGGAACAGTTTGTTATACACTCCCACAGCACTGTCTCCCAGGCTCCAAGTATGTGCCATTTGAAAACTTCCTGAGCTGGAGGTGACTTTCCCATATTTAATAACCGTTCTTGTATTTTCTCTTCCATGAACTTGAACACTTCACTTTTAAACACACGCTGGCTTTTTGTTCGTAGCATCTTACAGCAAAGGATTTCCACAGCTTAGTTGCACATTGTGGAAGCAGCTAAGTACCTCTGCTAGAGCTTGTTGCCTGCTGGTTGGTTCATAATCTTTTTATTGGAGGTGGCAGAAGCACACTATGCATGAGCTGTGACAGCAAAGAGGCAATCAGTTACAGTTATTTGACATACTTGTGACAGCAACATCAGCAGTTCAGAGCTGCTGTTTCCAAGATTCAAGCTACTGTGTTTCACAATCCTGTATGAAAAAGATGGCAGAAAACTAGCTGAAGGAGCTCCAGTACTGAGCAGAGCACATTTCCCTCTTTAATCTGTGTGAGAGGATTTTGTTTTCTGAATATTGGCGAGTTACTTCCATGACGCTCAATATAGTTCCTGCCCACAGATTCAAAATAACTGCTAAGATCATTTGGTACATAAAAGATATGGGAAAAGCAGTTTGAAAGCCCATGTTTGTGCCATTTGCTTGACTTTCTTATGTCTCTGAACAGAATTTTCGATTAGAAAAGTACTTGGTTAGTGAAACGTGCTTGGGAGTGTGTGTCTGCAGCAGCATTTACTACTGAGCAAAGAGATGGTGTCCTAGAAATTTTTATTGAGCTGAAAACACTACAAGGACACAGACTTATCAAAAGAGAGTGTTAGCAGGGACACATGCTAAGTTTATTTCTGGAGTGTGGGGCTTCTGCTCATGTACCTTTTCCCTGAAATGCAACGAATACGCTCCAGGTGGCAAAATGTGTCTCTGCAGCGGGTTTGCTGCTCTTCTGATAAAATTCAGACTTCCCACTTTTATGTCCTGGTTCAATGGCCAATCAGGGGAGCAGGCAGAGTGCACCTCCTACTGAATTTTAAAAGAACAGCTACAGGGAGAGTAAGCTGTACAGTGACCTTGCAGGGTGAAAAGTAGTGGAAATGCCTGGGAAGCTGGATTGTGTGATCTAAAATCTTATAGCTAGAGGTCAAACAGGTTTTCACCTTGAAAAGGTCCTCAGCCTTTGCCTTCTTGAGTTAAATTCTGTGATGAATTTCCACCACACTTGGCTTTTGAAGATTTTTCAGTGTTTGGTAGTTTGTAAACATGAAGTGTTTGACATTAGTCGTGAACATGGCTCTTATAACACCTCAGGCAGCAAAATACTTTGTGTGGCCAGGTGACAAGTGCAGGAGACCTTGTTGCTTTTGATAGTCTATCATGCAGGTAAGTTGAAGCTGGGAAGGAAACAATTTTAGTGAGCTGGTGCAGAGGTCAGAGCCCAGCTTCCTCCCCTGCAGCTGTGGGGGACTGAGATGCTAATCAGAGGAGGATATTGTTATTATTTTTCCATTAAAGTGCAAAGGTAGGACTCCATACTTGCTGTGAGCAGATCTCTTTATGTTCACTCCAAGCTGTCAAGCTTCATCCTTTCAAATGGAAACTCAGCAGTGGCTGACTTAACATTTGTCTGGTTTCTCAAGCCTGTTGTGCAGCAGAGGTTCATGTGCCTGCCTGACTTAGGAGCTGTTAACCAAGGACTTCTTCAAAACCAGTGAAGCCAAGAGCTTCTTTAAAGCTGACTTGTAGAAGAGCAGCAGTTATGCTAGCGACTGCAGTGTAGGCATAACCTCAAGAGCCTCACCTTGGTAAAAATCCAAATCCTAATGTTTTAGGGCACACTGTGCCTAAAATGTCTCTCTCTCTGCTCTTTGTCATAATGAATGCAACACTAGTTACAAAGAGGAGAGCTGAGAGCTGCCTTGATGACGGTCCCTAGTTAAAAATTCACCCAGTCTGTTTTTATAGTAACATGCTGTTAAATGCATCTTCTTTTCTATAAACCCTTGGTGATGATGGTCTCTGCTGAAACACTGTAGCACTTGAGGATTTTCTAGCATGAATTGCAGTGGAGTCCTTTCAAGACTTTCTTTAAAAAATTGTCCAAGTGTTGTGTAGTGTACTGCCCTTACATTAATTTAGTGTTTCAGTCATTTAGCATCTTTGAAATACTTGGGAAAACCAAAACCAAACAACAAAAAAACACCACACCCTGGGCCACTTTCTTAACAGTAGGAGGATGCCATTATGCATTTACAGTATGGATGAATACCATTCTATTTTGCTTGCTTACAAGGCATGTCTTTTTAGACAATACTTCTATTAAAAATTTGGTAGAGCATTCTTGGGAGACAGTTCTGCCAGAGATACATGATGGATTTGCATAACCCCAGGGGTCTTTCTCTCTTTTTGTTTTTTAATCTCCAGTTGGCAGTATGCCAAATAAATCAAATGTGTGTGTGTTTATGAATTGAAGTATTTAACCATTCAGTTACTGCATTGTAAAGAGGCTGTGCTCTCAGTCATTAATTTAGGTATTAATTCAGGCCTGTCCAAGCAGCTGCTGTTCTAGCTGCACTTCCTAGCAAACATTAGTGGTACCTGTTGGCAGTGTTGTGCTGCAGGGATCCGATGGGGAAGTCGATCCGATCTCTCCGTAAGAGGGTGGAGGCCACACGTGTGACCACGGTCAGTGCCCTTGCGCACGCTGAGCCTGCAGCCTCCTGGGCACATGGGACCCTTCTGGCAGAGCTGAACCAGGCTTGGTTAGATGGGCTGTGCTCAGGCAGGGCAAGGCAGCCCTCTGCATGGAAGCAGGGGATTAAAGGATATGCTGTGCTGCTTCAGGGAGCCTTTCTCAACATGCAGCACTCCTGTCCTGGCTGATGAGGAGGCAGATTAACTCCGTGCAGTTTTGCCAGCTTAATGGCTAAAGGCTACGTTCCCCAAACTAGATAATACTGGTCTGTCTCAGTGTGTCAGATGTGGACTAAGCCTGAAGGTGGAAGGGAGCCAAGGTACAGATGAAACAAGTCCCAGCTAAAACCACTGCAGTTTTCTAACTTTTGCTCTTAATATCTGGTGCTGTTGAAACATAAAAAATACTCTTCGGCCGTGCTTGTAGTGTATTGAGTCATCTAGACATTCACTCGCACGATCCTCTGTCCTGAGGGCAGTTCTTGAGGAGCACACAAACTCCAGTGTTACCGCTGGGTGTGCAGGGAGGGAAGGAGGTGAAGTTCTCCATGGATGAATGAGAGAAGCATTGCTTCTCCTTTTTTTAATTTTCCCCATAATTTTGGCTTTGGTGTTTTTTGTTTGTTTTTCGAACAGTTAATGAAGATTGAAGTAGACCAGAAGACCACTTGTTGTCTGCTGGTGATAGTCTTTTGCTGGTCTTCAGACCAGCACTTGGTTAGCCATGAAGTCCTGTTAGTCTCTGGTGGAAATTCAGGCTTTTCCATGACACAGTTGTTCTCCTCCTGAGTTAGGCATCACCTTCCTTTTTTTTTGTTTTAACCAGCAGGCAGCTGGCTAACTCTGATTTGGGTGCCTTTGTTTGGTCAGTTAAGTTTCATCCTTGGTATCCGAGAATGATTGGGGCATGAGTAAGAAGTCAGACTTTGAGGTTTGACTTATATTAAATAAAGTGATTCTCAGGCAACAAGGAAGTAGAAAAAGTAGCTGTTTGTCTCTCATCCTTTTCAGGTGTTAATAATTAATGTTTAGGTTTGACTTGGCACCATTAGTTGAGTAAATTTTCTTGTGAAGATCTTTCAATTTTTCTTTTTAGGAGCCTCAGACTTACACAGCTAGATGTGCTCTGAACTTCAGTCAGTATTAAGTTACAGGTGCGTCTTTAACTTGATACATTTAGATCTATTCTGACCAAAAAAAATGTGAAATACATTTCAGGTTTCTTAAATAAAGAAGTGTTTTTCAGCATACTTGTTACTCTGACGTTTGACTTGCAGTCCTTGTCTGTCTGCTTCCAGTTGCAGCTGGAGGTTGGTTTTGGTTGGTAGGAATGATCTCCAGGACAAGGAGAGGGATACAGCAGTAGGAGCAGTAAGGATGCAGATGTAGGTTTGCTCCATGGAAAAGGTGATAGGCTTTTCTGCCAGTAAGTTCGTGTTCACTGTGGAGTTTATCCCCTGTGCGTCGAGCGTGCCGGATATCTTTGAAAGAGCAAGGAACCATTGTGGAACTTCTCCTGCCTGACCATCCATCTTGGGTTGGGTAGAAATGGCTGACCTTTGGTTTCTAATTAGTGTGGATTGTGCCCTTAATAGCTGCTAGAGGGATGGGAACTTGGGATAGGCTTCCTTTTATTGTGTGAAATCCAAAAGGGCTGTAACCTGTTACCAGAGCAAAAGCTCTCCATCAATTGTGCTAGGTTGGCTCTCCTCCCAGCTCTTTGCACCACTTCATCAGCTGTGAGGCACAAAGATGCCAAATTCTTACTGTTAAAAGTTACTGGTTTAAGTATTTTGAAATGCTGTTCCATTAAAAAAAAAAAAATATTTCCTGCTGTTTGACTTCCTCTGCTAATTTTCATCTTTATGGCTTAGCTTGCATTTTTGGAGTTGGACAGTCTGTTAAGAGGAAGAAACTGTTGCAAAATCGCTTGAAATACCCCTAACAAATGACCATAGGCTAGGACTTTTGCTTTGTGAACTCTCAACATTTTGACATTGTTTGTTCTGAACATTTCTTTTATTGCCTCTGGAGTTATATCCTGGGTTTAATTATAGGAATGGGTCAGCTGTAAGGAGGAGTTCTGCACTGTCAGCAAATAAAGCATTATGCATCATTCAAATCATTGCTCTTCACATTTTTGTCTTTTGGCTTTTCTTTTTCTACAAAAATTGTTTTGAATAACAGGACACTAAGGTTTACCCTTCAAATGTGTATCCAAATTTTTGAAGTTGCAATGCAAACTTCATGTGAGATGAATTGTAGATATGTTCTGAAGCTGTAGAGCTCCCAATTTTATTACATGAGATGCCATAAACAGATTTTTTTCTTTAAGGAGTGATACATCAATAAATTGTTGTCAATAAATGTCAAAATTTCACAGCTTTGCTGGATATACTTCTTTGTTCTTGTCAATCAGACTCTCCCAGTAGAACTGACATGTGAAGACAGGTAAACTGTGACTACTGAGTTTGCACTTTAGTCAGCAAGTCTATGTGTAGTTTTAACTATTGCATTAATCCTCTGCAAATTTACAGCAAATAGTAAAGTTGTCACCTAAAATGAATTGGATGCATCCTAAACTTCTGCCACATTTCTAAACTGCTCTTCCTCTGCCAAAGTTGGGTGGCTAAATTAAAATGCTGCTTAGCATGCACAGAAATAAACAAAATCCCTCCTGCATCCTAAGGAAGCATTTGAATAAAAGTAGATGCTAAGACACAACCAGTGTTGAGATAGCTTTTTTTTTTTAATGCTTTCTTCTGTTTTCAGTGAGGATGGAATAAGCAGATGGTCCAGTATGACTGTATGACTAAAATTGTGTTACAATTTACTGAAAATCAGAGCATTTGACTATAATTACAGCCAGTCAAGGTAGACCCTGTTCCAGGATCCAAGAACCAAAGGTGAAAATGTGTTCAGGAACAACAGTGGGGGTAGGAGAAACCAGTTTGTAGGTAGGGTTTTAACCAGTAGCAGCACCAGCAAATAATGCTGCTTGTAATGTGAACTAAAATTCAAGGCATTTGTATCTGTCAGCTGAAAACCAAATGGGGGCTCCATAACATTATGTCTGTGAGGTTGACTTTGTGTATTTTGATTTGAAGAACTGTAAGATAAAGCTGAGAATGGAGGGAAAAAACTATTCCTTTGGGAAGATTCAGTACCAGATAGGGAATCCTAAATCCAGTTCTCCACTCCCACCCAGTGACAGACTTGACTCAGATTATTGCTGCCGATAATAATGAGTATTTTAAAGAGATAGACCACTCAATTTAAATAACAAAGATCCTTAAAAATGCTAGATGGTAGCAAAATTGCTTGTAGATTATAATATAAGAAAAGGTGTAATAAATAATAAATTACTCATTACCTTCCCCCCCAAAAAACATTTCTGCTTGTTAGGAAAAAGAGTTTGTTCCTCAGAAGAAGCTAATTTTGGGATGCCCGTAGGATTTATATTTGATCTGGTGTTGTTTATTATCCTGATGTCTTGACAGTGGAGGCTCTGACCCCCTTCATGAGTGTTTCCCAGACATTTGCACTGCTCTGGGAGTTTGCAGGGACACAAGGGGCAGCGTTGCCATGGCTCACCAAATTCCCTCCTGAATGTTTCTTCCCTGTGATTCCCCTCCCCCTTCCCCCCCATCCCACTGAAGCATGACCACCTTGATGTCAAGTGCAAGATGGATTAGATTTTAGGTGCCATGTATGTAAGAAGCCCCCATGCACTCTTGGCAGTGCAACCACTTGCTTCTTGCCCATGTTTTCTGAATACATGGATATTCAGAAGTACTTCCTAAAGCAGCTGCTTGATCAGCCCCACCAGCTAGCACTTCAATTCTCAAACAAAACAGCCTCCTTTTACAGCTTGCTAAAAATAGCCATTTCTTTAAAGCCTGAGGACGTGGTGATTCATGTGGTGGTGAAGAGGAAGAAAGGTTATTTCTTTTGCTTTAGGCTTTGGGAGGAAAGCTGCTGTGCTATCCCAGTGCCAGCTGGCTCATGCTTGCTCCCCCTTGGCCTTCATGGCCACATCACCAACCCCAGTGGCTCTGGCATTCCTTGCTCTGCCACCACAGCCTGGCAGCTATTTGAGATGCAGGTGCCACATCCCAGTGCCCATCTTGGCTCTGGAGGGAAGGGTGTGCAGTCACTGCCACAGCTGGAAATAAACCCGTGCGGTGGCAAGTTGCAGATTTGTGTCTGTGGGTTTGTGCAGAGCTCGCCCAAAGACGAAGATATTTCTTACAGTTCATAGCTGGGCAAAGGGGAAGTGCTCCTTTTTAGTCACCATTCAGATTCCTGATGAAGCTCCTGTCACCCCTGCAAGTGCAGTTAAGGACAGGAAGAAGTCACAGGTAGAGCTTACGTGGGATTGTTCATGGATTCCTGCGTCAGCTCTCCCGTGCTCTGCAGAGGTCTCGTTCTGCTGTCTGACACCGCGGTATGACAGTGCCACTGCTGCTGAACCTGCTCCGAGCCTCTGGCCTGCAGCAGCCCCTCTCTCAGGAACGTGCTCAGGCACACTTTTTTCTGCTTTGAAGCCCTTCATCATCTCATTCCTTCTGAGGAAACAGCCCTCAGAAAGGTACTAGTCATAATGTAAATGGAAATTGTTCTTACTCCAGCAATGTGTTTCTGGAGGATCATGAACCAGAAAGTGACTGGCAGATGTGCGTGCAGCATTTTAGTTGCTGAGCAACCTGCTTGTTGCTTCAGCCCCTTAGCAAAAGAATCCAATTTCAAATAAGATATTTGGGACCCTGGCTGACTTAGTGATAGTTATAGTTAGTGTAAGCTGCAAAGACTACTTGGACAGGAAAACAAAATGGCTTTCTTGGAAAACAAGAAGCTCAGCAAGAATTTTCACCATAAAGGACCATATATCTGCACTGTTGCCTTCTAATTTCCATATACTGTTTTTATGTTTGGGTTCTTGGGTAGACCTTAAATCATTGTTCTAGATAAAGCATGCCCAGAAGCAGTGGTTTTTATCTAGAGTTCAACAAAGCCAACATTATCTTTCTCAATGCTTGTAAACTTCACATCTTTTTATTAATAGCAGCTCGAGAACTTGTGCAACCAGATGATGTTTGCTCCTTTTCTCCTTACATGCTTGTTTTAACCAGCTTTAATAAAATAAAAGCTTTGGCAAGAAGGCAAAATAATCTTTCTTGTTGATGGAAAGGAAGAATATACACTTCTAATATAAAAAAAAACCCAGCTCCCTGTAAGTGTTTAGTGATAAGACTCATCAACTTGAATGATCATGTTCAGGCTTTTGGGGTTTTGTTCTTGTTTTATTTGTCTTTTTTTTTTTTTGTCCTAGGCTTATTTTTTTTTAGAATTTTAGAATTGCCACCAACCAAAAGGAGTTGGATTTTGTTCTTTTTGTGGTAGATTTAACACACATTTTTCATGTCTGACTATCTCCTGGACTTTCTGTCATCATTCACAGGAATTAACTGTTGATACTTGCCTATATTCATCCACCCACCGTTTCCTCCTTTTCCTCCTTTCCTCAGCAGTAGCTTATCTGCAGGCTCAAAGGAGTAGTAGCAGTCACACTGAATGGGACAACAGGGGAATGGAGCCCAGATCTTTCTAGAAGTAACAAAGGGATTTTTTGCCATGGTCTGGCCTGAAGGACCAGCTTGGCAGAGCCTGGAGAAGGTACAGATCAGGGAGCAGGATGGAGAAGGTTCAGCTCTGGTTTAGACCTGTGCTCCAGTGAGATCTGACAGTGTACAGGTATCCAAGTTCTGTCACTCACATGAGCTGCTTCCTCCAGATTATTTAGTGTGAAATAAAGGTTTTAAACTTTAATTTCCAGATAACATTCGTAAAACAAGCAAAATCCAAGCTTGGATCCAATCCTGGAAAGCGTTTCTGCTTTTTAATGTTGGCAGAAATGACTGGCTGCTGGCAAGACTGTGTATTTGAGGGCAGAAGATGTCTTCCTGTGCCTTGTGTAACTGGGTGAGGAAGGGGTTGCATGTGCAGATACCAGGACTCTCTTCACCGTTTCTTCATACTTTGGATTGAGTACTTTTTATACATGAGAAGTATTTTACAGGATTTTTGGGGTTGTGACAGTAGACAGCAGATGCAGGAAGCTGTCTCCTGGCTGCTGGGCTTCATGCAGTTGATCCAGCTTATTTCTGCATCTTTTAGCAGCTAATTGTTCCAAAGTCACAAATTCAATTGTCCTGCGAGAGTTTGCTTTGGAACATCTTTCCTGAATAACCATTGCTGATTTTTGCATGTTATTTCTTAATCTAATTTAGAAAGGACAGGATGTTTTTAAGGATCAGGACAATAGTTACACAGCTCCAGTGGCTTAATTTTCCTATGTGGAAATCAGTGGCACGTTCATTATGGGACTGGCACTGCTGTTTGTGCACACGGTAGTTAAGCTTAAAGCCCCCCTGGTGAAGGTATTTAAGAGCCATTTGTTATGGAAAACTGCAGACTTTTGTGTTAGAGGCACAAAATACTTAGTATGCAAATCCAATACTGCTGTTTATGGATAACATATTAAGAGTCACCAACACTGTGGTTGCAATTAGGGACTTGAGACAAGGGTGCAGCCAGCCAGATAGGTGGAAAATAACCATTAAAAAGAAAAGAAGAAAAGACAAGAAGCAACTGCTTTAAATTATTTCAAGGGAAGTTCAGATTAGACATTAGGAAAACTTTAACAGTCTGAGGAGTTAGTCACTGTAACAAATGACCCATGGAGGGGAAGGAGCCACCAGGAGAATTGGGCTAACATTGGTTAGGAATCACATGGACAGTGTCAGTCCTGCCCTGGATGAGTCGGAGGAGCAGGCAGCCTCCCCAGGTCCCCTTCACTCCTCTGGCTGGCAGAACAGTTTATCTTAGTCCAGTTTCTTATCCCTAATAAATCAAAAAAGTCCTCTGGCTCTTGTTACGCTATCAGCTTGTTCTGTACTAAGTATATCCTCCTGCCTTGTAGCTGGGCTTTGCACACCAAGGCTCATGCTGTGTGCAGTGTGCTCCAGGCTCAGCAGTGAGCAAACTTTTCATCAGGTTTCTAGAAAATGCATGTAACTGGGTCTTGCTGGTTTGCTTTTCATGCCAATATTTGGCACATAAAGTTCTTAGGCTCTTCACAGTGCTTATAATTTACAGTGCTTATAATCACAGCATCTTGCTTATAATTTCCTGAGTGTGTTTTTTTTCCTCCTCTGTTTTCAAACTTCCATTCAATCCAGTAAAATGGCTAATTTTAGCATCATGCCAGATATTTTGTTGCTATTGTCTGTGTTTCTTCAAACTGGTCTGTAAACCAACTGGTATTAGATTTTGGAGGGTTGTTTCTGCCTTAGCCCTGCCCAAAATTGGTGCTGTTCCTTGCCAAAATGAATGCCATTCCTTCATGCAAAGTTCAGGGGATGCAAAGCTGATTTAATGTGGTGTGGTGCCATACATCCTCAGTGAACACCCAGGGGGCTTTGAGAAGAGAATTGAATCCAGACCTTGAAGATCTCATCTCGTGAGGTGAATATGTAATTCCTGGCAGTGACTGAACTGTGTGACTGTTTTGCAGGAAAAGAGAGTACAAGTCTCCCCGCCGTTGACGAGAGGACCAAGTGCCTTTATACCAGAGAATGAAGTAAGTTTGCAGTTAGCTGGGCTGGGTGATAGTTTTGAAAATAATGACACTGATGGATGGTTCTGTGACCCTGCTTGTTCCATGGTACCTGGATGAGCTCCCTTGGAAGCAAAAGCAATGGTTTCTCTGGAACAGGTTCCAGTGGGTAAGACCCACCCCACCTTTCACACAAGTGATACTGTTTGACATATTTTCTGTCACCAGCATTCCTGGAGACAGCCATGAGTGACAGCTCTGCTGTTGGTGGGTGTGAGCGCATTATTTATAATGTCAGACCCGAGGGGAGGCCTCTCCAGTACTGCAGCAATGTGATTATATAGCTCCCAGAGCCTGAGAGCTGACTTTCAGTGTGAGAGAACCTGCAAATATGCCTTCACTCCTTAGACTATAGCTGTGGCTCTTGGGAGAATTTATGGTTGAAATGCAGGAGTGGATTTCAGACTGGAGATTTCAACCATGGCAAATGCCGACTGTGGTTTGTGTAACAAATGACCACCTTTCTCCCTCATTCCTTGTCATGAAATAGTACAGTGAATAGAGGGGGTTTAGTGACAGAATAGTAACACACTGAAGTGATAATAACACTGCTGGTGTCAAAGGCCTCTTCATTGTTGCAATGGAAAGAATATGGGCAGAGAAATAATGACTTAATTGTAAAGGTTCCTATTAACATGCCACAAGGCTTTGAAAGCAGAATTAAAATATGTCTGTGGATGGAAATAAATCAGGATGAAGTACATGCACAGTATGAAGAGGATAGTAATAGAGATGGAGATAAAGCTTAGAAATAATCATATGGCATATTGCTATGCCTAACACAGCAACAGCACAGTCCTACAGGATTATATTTTGATTCTGTCAGCAGAATTTCTTTCTATAACTTGCACTGTAACAAGGAAAATTCCTGACAGGCTGGAGAAGATTAGAAACTGTACCAGAGACACCAAAAATATGATTTCCCCAAGAAACCACTCAATGAGACAAGAATCTCTTAAATACATGAGAAATACACTTGCTGAAGAATAAGGAGGACTCCTAGGAGTGGAGCGAGGTATATACAGGGAGATAAAATGGTCTCTAATGTGTGAATTAAATTCTGATGGCAGAAACATTATTAAGGACACCTGAGAAGGCATGCGTTTGGGTATAAAGCACAGAAAAGCTGCCATAGTGAAGATACACATGTAAAAATGATGAAACTGTGTAGCTGCTTCTCCCCTTTCTTTCTGGGCCCACAAATTGAACTACGGCACTGCTGTAAGTAGTGGCACTGAAAGTACAGTGTTGAGAAATGAAAATGTAGTATGTTGTTTGTGTTTCTTTGTGTGTAACTTCTATGTAATATCTGAGAGAAAAATAGTTGAGACATGGTCCGCTCATCAGCCAATCATAAAGAAGAAAACATATTTTAAATAGAATATTTCAGCAAAAGCATTGTGCTGCTTGGTTTTAGGCACTTCCTAGCTTCATGGGCAGTAAAACAGCTAAAATATGTTCTCATTTCATGGTGCTTGCAATACTAAACTGGCTAGTTTATTACTGCACAGTGTCAGAATAAATACTGGGTATTCTAGTCTTGTGCTTGTAACTTCAGTGGTGAACATGTTGAGAATGGCTGTTCCTGGTGATAAACACTGAGTAATAGCACTCATACTGTGTCAGGGCTTGCAATGCAAGAACTACTTACTGTTCTGCTGTTTCATTTCATCTTGTGCCCAAGGTTTGGATTGGTTGGAATAATTAAAGAAGAGCTTTTGTTTAAAGAAAGCATTAAATTCCTGTTCTAAATAATACCTGAATGTTATGGACAAATTAGCATTTGATCTCCTCTTCAATTATACAAGCGCAGAAGGGGTAGATTGCCAGGCTCTTTCTATAATTTGGTTACATAATCCAGTTCCTCTCCATTAATTTTGAAATTGATTTTAGGGCTGAGCACTCAGGTGGTGTGTGTCTGTACAGATTGTCTTCCATAAAGAATTTACTTTCCATTTAGCTCTTACTTCCAGCTCTCTGTACAGGTTTGATTTCAGCATCTGTGACTCCTCTGTTTCAAGAAGATGTATAGAAAAATGCTTTTGGGTTTTTTAGAAACATATGAAAAATAGCAGAGGTTCAGCGTAAAGCGCTCTTCAGTTCTCCCTATGCAAGTAGGATCAGTGTGTGTGTATTTGCATTCATGCAGGCATTGTCTTTAAGTCAGGACACAGATAAACCTTTCAAACCACAGGGCTAAAGCTAGGGAAAACCTCTCCCTCTGTTAATATTTCTCCATCTCGCTTTCAAGGTTATGCAAGCGAACGGTTTGGATGAACGTACCAACCTTCTTGTGGAAGAATATTCTACATCTGGTCGCCTGGACAACATCACACAGGTCATGAGTATCCACACCCAATACCTGGAGTCTTTCCTCCGCAGCCAGTTCTACATGCTGCGCATGGACGGGCCCCTTCCTTTGCCCTACAGGCACTACATCGCTATCATGGTATGTACCAGCAGGCTGTGCCTCTCCTCCTGCAGCTCCGACTTCTGTATTTAAAAGAAGAAGAAGGAAAAAAGGAGGAATTTAGAAAGGAGAAACTGTGGTGGTGTTTTGACAGAGGCTGACTTTTTAGATTTGTAAGATTTTTATCACAATAAAACATGCCTAGCCAGAAGGTTTTCAGTGAGAAGGGAGAATTGGCAACCTACATCGTTCTCTGTTTCCCACAGTGATGCACCTCTCACATGCCCACATCACTGTGCAGCAGTAGGATGTGAGGCAGTGGTCTCAAGTGACAAGAAATCCCAGATGAACACTAGGAAAACAATTCTGTCTGTGAGGGTGTTGAGACTTTGCAGTAGGAACCAAGAAAGTTTGTGTGATCTCCAGGAGTGAAGCTCTTGTCTGGACAAGGCTCCGAGCAACAAGTTCTGGGAGGGTTCTCCTCTAGTCCAACCTAAATTATATTTTGCAGTCTGGAGTAATCAAATATATTTTTATTGGAGAATCCTCCATACTGTGTAGAAATGCATTGCAATGCATTTGCACAAGGCCTTTTGGAATGACATTGTACTTTTGTTTTGTGTTATTAACCTGTCTCCCATCCGCAGCAAAACCAGATTACACACTAATGTGTTGCACTGTGCACTCTGTGTTTAATTATTCCAGGCTGCTGCCAGACATCAGTGTTCCTACCTAATAAATATGCACGTTGATGAGTTTCTGAAGACTGGCGGCATTGCAGAGTGGTTGAATGGTTTAGAATACATTCCCCAAAGACTGAAAAATCTGAACGAAATAAACAAACTTCTTGCACACCGGCCCTGGCTGATCACGAAAGAGCACATCCAGGTACCTCTTCAGTCATGCCCTCTAAATACCAGTAAATGTCTGGTAAAAAGACAACAACTGCCAAGAACTGTGCAAGTGCCTGGTTAGGCTTCACTACCCTGAGTTAAAAAGTTCAGGGAAGTACTAGTGCACCAAACAAGCTGATTCTCCTGTGTGAAAAAGCCAATGAGATTTTCTTTTTAGGAATAGCAGTGACTAAAATAGCCCAAAAGAAAAGAAGTAATATATCAGGTGTCTCTTTTTTTATCCAGTGAGAGTTTGTGTGCAAGGGGAATATGGATTATTGAAGAAAGAATTGATTCCTTTTTAAAATGTATAGTGTTTTATAGAAAAGCTGGGGACCAGAAGAAATTTTATATTTACACTTTTTTTATTCTCATTTCAGAAACTTGTCAAGACTGGGGAAAATAATTGGTCTCTTCCTGAACTGGTGCATGCTGTTGTCCTGTTGGCACATTATCATGCCTTGGCAAGTTTTGTGTTTGGTAGTGGCATTAATCCAGAGAGAGATCCGGATACATCTAATGGAGTCAGACTTATAGCAGTCAACAACTTCTGTGTCTGTGATCTTGCCAATGACAACAACATAGAAAATGCATCCCTCACAAGTAGCAACTTCGGGGTTAGTGTTGCAAGAAAATTCTTTCGCTTGCCTCTGTTTTGCATTAGAAAACTTTCTTCCATTCTTTCCTGTTTAAATTTTAGTTTGAATTTTTTTTTGTCTCCTTTACAGGAATGCTTGAGTGTGGTAATTCCTGCATACACTCTGGCAATTTCCAGTGTATCTGTTGAAAACCACACTGTAACAGTGGATGGTAGTCAGAGCAAAGTGATTTTGATAGTTAATCTCACCACCCATCGGGCAAGACTAAAACTTTGCGTTCAGCAGAAAGCTTAAAGTCTCAGTTTCTTTAGGCAGTGTGGCATTGACTGGAGCATTGTTCCATCCATGTTCCTAACATAGGGAATGAAAAGAAAAACAATAAAATAGAAGTAGTAGTAGTCGTAGTAGTAATAATAATAATTTTTACTTCAAGGCCTACAGTCACTAAACAGTTTGAAACACTTCAATGTAGATGGGAGGAAATGCCTGAAATAAAATTACTTAATTCTTCATGCTGGTGTTCCAATCTTGAATTAACAGAGAACTTTTGATTATGAGTTTATTAACTTGATTAATTTGAT
Organism: Phainopepla nitens; assembly: GCA_013400175.1. Classification (NCBI taxonomy): domain Eukaryota; kingdom Metazoa; phylum Chordata; class Aves; order Passeriformes; family Bombycillidae; genus Phainopepla; species Phainopepla nitens. The sequence continues at coordinate 489,024 of VXBQ01007740.1, forward strand.
TACTAGTTAATTAACTGGACATTTTTTCCTGAAAGGTGCTCTAGAATGCTTTTGAAGACATGCCCTTGAATTAATGCCTACAGATGAATTAGCCTCTTTGCCTTTGATGGAAGATCAGGATTATGAGCACAGTTGCTAGATACAATTTTTACAATTAGCAGTAGAATGTAAGCATGTCCTCACTCAGTTCAACCACTGTGTCCTAAGTTTCTGGGCTGTAAAACATGCCAGCTCATGCCATGGAGGTGTCTTACTCCCTATTTGTAGTGGGCAGAGCGTTGCTGCTGACTGTGCTTATTGCTAAGCAGTGAGGAGTCTGCTAGAAACAGCTGTAACTATGGGCAAAAGAACAGACTCAAAAAGATGGAAAAGAAAAAAACAATTTATCTTGTGAAAAATCTGATAGGTACAGAGCACCTGTGACATCTTTTTAGTAAAAAGAGGGTTTTTTTCCTCACAAAAGTAAGAAAAAGGGTCAGCATAGTGGCTATTTTGGTCACACATAATGAAAGAAAAGCACTGATTTGCCATCTCAGGTTGTGTTTCTGTAAGGCAGTGTTGCACTGCATCTCTTCAGAAACGTATTTTGCATTGCCAATGGACTGAATAGAGTTACCTTAGTAAGAAAAGTTGTATTATGAGAGACATAGGGCATGCAGATGGATTTTCCTGAGCTATCTACATGGTGGAATAGGAGTGACTGTGGTTTCCACACTCAAACACAACCTCTTCACTGTTAATCCCACTGCAGTAAATTAATGCAGCAAGCTACATTAATACTTCCCAGCTCCTGTCTTCCTGCTGTCTGAAAGCTGTTTGCCTGTGCTGTATATGGCAAAATGCATTCTGGCTTGACTTTTGGTGTTTGCTGTCTGGTTTTGAGAACGTTTGTTGTCAAGCATGAAATCCAAAGATGACACACATTGTCTGTCTTCTAACTTTGCAGAATGTCATGGTGTTTTTGCAGATTGCAGATTCCTTAAGTGAGCTGGAGGCCCTGATGGAAAGGATGAAGAGACTGCAAGAAGATAAAGAGGATGAAGAAGCCTCTCAGGAGGAAATGGCAACTCGCTTTGAAAAGGAGAAGAAGGAGAGTCTGCTAGTAATTAGTGGAGGTATTTGTGCTTTTCCAGTTAAATTTTGTTTGTGCTTTTTAAGAAGTAAATGCTTGTGGGTAGTTCAGTGACTGAAACTTTTTCTGTCTGTTTCTTTATTCTGGCTCTTCATGTAGGAGGAGTGTAGTAAGGGTGATCTTACCTTTTGCTTCATCACCTTAGGATTTCTTGATTGACAAATAAGATCATGCTTTCTACTACCTGACATTTAGCTTTTGTATATTACAAAAAAAAAAAGACCTGTAGGCTTCCTCAAAAAGTAGGGTGTACATTTCTCTTTCTATATATGTTCTGCATCATCAAAATAATTGGTTTATTAATTATAATTTAAAAATTAGTAATAAATATTCAATAATATTTCACAGGTGTAATATTTCTGTGGTGCTTAGAACTTCAGTGACACTCATAAGTAGCTTTCAGATATGACATTTAGTTTAGGAGTTAGATGATGAGACTCAACTACTTTACCATTTACTGCCCACCTGGAAAGGACATTTCCAACTGGCTGCTCTGAGTGATCATACTGCTGTGCTGATCCGCTGCCTGTCTTGTGAAAGAGATTGATTTTTTGTATATCATTTTTTGTTCTTAAATGGTTTCCCAAATTTTGAGCTGTAATCTTCTTTTCTCATATTCTTCATATGCTCTGGAGGCCTTCATCTCTAACAAACTACAGAATGAAGTCTGCTTTGGACAGACAGGAAGGTGTTTTTTTTCCCCAAAGAAAGTGTTAGAAGAAAGAATATTATTAAGACAATCAGAATCTCTAGCTATTTCCTCATAGGAGAAGCTACTTGAAGATGATTACTTGTGTCTTTTTAAAAAGTCACCACTAAAATGCTTCTCATTTTACTGCACCGTTCTTAGTGAATTTAGGTCTCACAGCTTCAGACCAAATGTGTTTGAAAGAATCAATGAGTTTGTGCAAAGACCCCAAAAGGGAGGAAGAATGTAATGAGGATCAGCTGAGATTGTTTTGTGGCTCTCTAGGAGCATGGAAAAATCTCTGAAAGAAGCTACATCCAGCAACATCAAGCTGGATTTTTTGAAATGGACATTGTAAATTCTTGCTGTATTTTCCTTTGGTCAGGCATTATCAGCAGTGCAGATAAATGGACACTCATTGCACTTTCCTTATCAAATCAGGACTTCCATGAGTCTGTGCAGCTTCAGGTGTTCAAGGAAAAGGGGTCATTCAAGACAGGAGGGGTTTTTGGATGGGGTTGCTGGTAGTTTTGTTGACTTTCTTCCCTCTTTACCATTTGCTGATTTCATTTGAGGAGTCTGTGTGTTTTGGGGCCTTTACTCTTTCATGAAATCCAGTCCTTGTCAGGGCAGAGGAGTGTAGGTGTACAGGTTTTTTGTTCTTTGCTGAGAATTTACTGTAGCAGATGTTGTCCAGGCTTCTTCCTACACAGTTATGTTTTGATTGTTTAATGAGGCAAAGGGGAGATAAAGCACTTCTGCAATTCTTAGATAACCTGACTTTTCAAGGTGCTAACAGTGGACATATGGCAACTGTTCTGTCAATGCACGTGGAAGCGAGCCATGATTTTAACATCAGGGTCAAATGCAGTCAGCTATGCAGCAGTCAACTTCTGCAGAGGTAGTTACACAATCAAGCCACCTGTTTATTCGTGAGGGAAAGACCGACCTCTGATAGAGAGCCTGCGTGTGCCTAGCGATATGTTTTGGAGCTCTTTGAAGATGCTTAGTTACTACAGCTTCTGGCAGAATTTCACCCTGATGTACTGTAGAGCTCTTTGCTTTCATGTAATCTTCAGCTGATATTTACCAGTGGAGTGTTGTGTTGCTTTCTGGTGCTCATACTCCAGCTTACGGGAGAGAGCTGGTGGGATTCCTGACACAGAGGCTGCTCAGTACAACAATCCTGCTGTCAAGGATCCTTTTTTTTGTTTCTTATGCTAACACAGTGTCTTTGCTAATGATGCTCATCTTCCTGACTTTAGATAACTAGCCTCCCTCAGAAGTCAACAGAGAGAAAAGGAAACCTCCAGACAGGAGTGTAGCCTGTCTCTTCTGTTTTTGTAGAAGCTCATTAGATATCTGGATAGGCTGACATTTAATGGGCTGAATGAAAGCAACATATCCAATACAAGCAGATGAGCATTGAAATGTTTCTTTCCTTTGTACCACTCTTCTCCTTTACACAACTTCTAAAATTGTCCTCTAGTCCTGTAGCAGAGGGATAGTTGGAAATCAGCATTAACTCATGTTCTTGCCTAAAGCAAAGCATTTTGCTGTTTTATTCCCAGCATTTGATGATGAAATAGTTTCTACAGATGTCTCCCGTTATGTTGAAGATCCTGGGTTTGGGTACAAAGACTTTGCAAGGCGAGGAGAAGACCATCTGCCAACATTCAGAGCTCAGGTACCATCTCTTTAAAGCACATTCACTCAAAGAATGTTTATGTATCTCACTACAGAGCACAAAGTGGTTATAGTGGAGCATGTTTGTTGCATGCTCCTTTTCTTGTCCTGGTTCATTAAATAATTCACAACCTTGCATAAATCTCCCTGAGATGGAGTCTTTCACTATTTGTCCATCTCTGGTAAGGCAATACTTGGCTTTCCATCTTACTTCAGTTATTACCAGTATTAATATTTGAAAACTGTAAAGCATATCTGAAATAAAAGGGAAAGGTAGAAAAGCAAGAATTCTTTCCCACCCCACCAGATGTCGTAGGAAAAAAAAATCCACTGGAGCAACTCTTTATTCCTGTCATTTTACCAAGTACTCTCTGTCCAGGGGCAGTCAGTACCTGGATACATATAGGTCTGTGAGAGTGATTTGAGGAGTATTGTTCTCATATGTGCACCAAATCTCTGGACTTGGAATACTGTGAAAGAAAAGGAATTCCTAAATATGATTACTGAATTTGGCAGTATTTTAATACATTTTTCCAGTGCTGTTGGAAGAACAGAATATACACTTTACCTGTACATTGTCTTATATATTGACATCCTTTTCCACGACCAGAACCACAAACTTAGTATTATATATAACAGCAGGGACACTCTAGGTGGTTCTGTTCTATCTTACAGAGCACATTCATAGGCAGTCAGAAGTAAATGGAAAGCAATAGAAGAAATCTTCAACCAAATCAGAGAACTTCAATTAAAATGACAGGGGATGCAGGAAAACTCCATGGTCAGAAGATGTATCTGGGACTGTAAGATAAAGAATCCACAATCGCTCTCAGGAAATGTATTTAGTTTTAGAGCAGTCTCTGCTGAACTGGATAATTAATTCTCTGGTCTTTATATGAGCCTGAAGTAAGTTACTACTGCCAAAAAGAATAAGGCATAGTCAGTGCCTATAAATCAAACAATCTGCCTAACTACTTTAGGAGCAGCAGGCTCCCTTGGAAAAAAGCTCCACAGAAGTTGAAATTGGAACTGAAACATCTCTGCTCGTAAATAAAGAGGACAGCTTCTGGCTTACATTCAAAGGAGTCACCTTGATAATTTAACTTTATTATGTCCTGCTCTTAACAGTAGGATGTATATACCCACAGCCTCCCAAATTGTCTACTATTAATGATACTTAAATTGCAGTAGCATCCCAAACACCTGCAATAAGTCTAATCCTTACTCTGATAAAACAAAACTGCCTTTGTCTCCATGGTCTTAAATTTATTAATAGAAAAAAGGTATTCTGTACACAGCAGAATGTCTTTAAGCTTGTTTTTAGGGCTGAGGTTTCACTGATAATAGGGATTCAATTGCTGTTAGTCAACGGCGCTTTCCCCTCCCTGGGCCTTCTTGCTCTCAGAGGCTTTTGTGATGTCCTGGACACTTTTCCTGGGTTGTATGGGTATGGCATATTTCTCACAAGCCTTACTGTCTTTTGTGCTGGCAGCCAGAGGCCAAACGCGATGTTGTGACATGTTTTAGATGTCACTGATGCCTCCATGAGACAACAGAGCACTCTTCTGCTCTTCCCTGCTGTCCTACTCTGGGGGATAGGACAGTACACATGCTTCAGGGTGCCCAGGTGAGGTCTCTGGCCTGGCAGTACCTTTGGAAAACAGACAGAAACAGGAAGGACCTGGAGATGATGCCCTCAATTGTAAAGATGTCATCGGAGATGGGATGACAGAGCCCTTGACAAGGATGTGGGCACTCTCACCTTCCGTGTGACGGCGGTGCGGAGCGCCCTTGCTCCCTGCTCTGGAGCAGGATGGTTCTTCCTGCTGTGCCACCACTCTGCAAAGATTTCCCATTCCTCATATGAGCAGGCAGGCTTTTATCTTGCAATCCAGGTGCTTGTTTAAGACCAAAGCAGCCTGGATTTTATCAGTTTTTTCAGGGATGGTTCAGCACTTCACCCAATGATTGTACATCCTGGCGGGAAGTAAAGACCCCATCTCTAGTTGGAGCTCAGCACCAAAGCCTCTGAGAGGAGCAAGTTTTTAAACTTAAAGGCCAATCCCACATGGAATGATACTGGTCAGAGTGGCAAAGCAGAAAAAGATTTCCTAAGCACTTCAGGAAAAGCTTGGGGTTTTTTCTCCTGTAGGCTGATATCCAGGGTTGGGGTGTCACAATATGATATTCATTGCCAAGAATTCTGGGGAAATGGAGCAGATGATGTGGATGAAGGATTCAAAATGCAAACTTTTGGAAGAGAATAAAGTCATAACTATCAGACAACAAAGAGCTGTAGAGAAGATGACATAGGGAATTCAATTCATTTGTGCTTTTATATATTTTCTTCTCTTCCTGCAGGACTATACTTGGGAAAATCATGGCTTTTCCCTTGTAAACAGGCTTTATTCTGATATTGGGCATCTTCTGGATGAGAAGTTTCGGATGGTGTATAACCTCACATATAACACTATGGCAACACATGAAGATGTTGATACAACTACGCTAAGAAGAGCTTTATTTAACTATGTCCACTGTATGTATGGAATCAGGTATGGACAAAAATTCCCTGGGTTAGGAGTACATTTTAAAACCATGTAAACAGAAAAATAAACCATATGTAAAGCATCATTTTAGACTGGGTGTTTAAAGTGGAGGTGGTACCTCTGTCTGGAAGTTAGAGTCATTTTGCTGGCAAATCAGTATAATTTTTTCTTCCAGTGCAGAAAATGAGTCAGGATGGAAATTTTTACAGAAGTGTCTTCTCTGAAGCCAGCCTGTATCCTTCATTCAGGAAAGACAACATGCCTAAGCAAATTCAGAGACAACACCAAGTTGGGCAGGAGTGTTGATTTGCTGGAAGGAGGTAGGAAAGGCCCCAGAGAGAGCTCTGGATAGGCTGGATCAGTGGGCCAAGGCCAGTTATATGAGGTTCAGTGATGCCAAGTGCCGAGTCCTGCACTTGGGCCACAACAACCCCAGGCACTGCTACAGGCTGGGGGCAGCTGCTGGGAAGTGAAAAAGGCCCTGAGGCTGCTGGACAACAGCAGCTGAACATGATCCAGGGTATGTCCAGGTGGCCAAGAGGACCAGTGGCATCCTGGCCTGTACCAGCAATGGTGTGGCCAGCAGGAGCAGGGCAGTGACTGTCCCCCTGTGCTGGGCACTGCTGAGGCCACACCTCCAATCCTGTGCTCAGTTCTGGGCCCCTCACTGCCAGAAAGACACTGAGGGGCTGGAGCGTGTCCAGAGAAGGGCAGCAGAGCTGGGGAAGGGTCTGGAGCACAGGTCCTGTGAGGAGCAGCTGAGGGAGCTGGGGGTGTTCAGCCTGGAGGCCCAGGGGGGACCTTATCACTGTCTACAACAACCTGAGATGAGACTGTAGCCAGGTGGGGTCAGCCTCTTCTCCCAGGTAACAAGTGACAGGATGAGAACAGTGGCTTCACGTAGCACCAAGGGAAGTTTTGTTTGGATATTAGGGAAAATTTCTTCGCAGAAAGATTTGTAAAACATTGGAACAGCCCACAGAGGTGGGAGAGTGACTGTCTCTGGAAGTGTTCATAAATGGTGCATAGGGCATGTGGTTTAATGGTGAACATGGTGGTGGTTTAGGGCTAACCATTGGATTTGATGATTTTAAAGGTCTTTTCCAACCTTAACCATTCTATTATCCTACTAGGCCTTTCAGATCCTCTCTTAGCACGTGGTTTTTGGTCATGTATGACAAATGTTCCAGCTCCCAGGCTTAAGAACATAATGCTGCAAAGGACAATGCTTTTAGAAACTCAAGCCAAACAGAATGATTGCTTGTGTTATGTAGGTATGACGACTATGACTATGGAGAAGTTAATCAGCTACTTGAACGCAGCCTGAAGGTTTACATAAAGACAGTGACCTGCTACCCAGAGAGAACTACCAAGCGCATGTACGACAGCTACTGGCGTCAGTTCAAGCACTCGGAGAAGGTGTGTGTTCCAAAGCCAGAGGGGCTTCACAGACACCCCTGTTCTGTTTGAAGATTAAAATATGGGGACAGCTGAAACCTCAGCATCTGTCAAATGAACCGTTTTAAATCAGAGAAAAACAAATGAGAATCGTTCCTTGCGTGTTAGATACCAATTTGACAAAAATACTTCTTAGTGCGCTGGAAATACTATTACTATTATTATTATTATTATTATTATTATTATTATTATTATTATTATTATTATTATTATT
>VXBQ01007740.1:496787-508902 GCA_013400175.1 Phainopepla nitens
TATTTTATTATTTTATTATTATTATTATTTTGAGTCACTTCTCCATAAAATTGAATGGGCAACTGTAAAAGAAAAGTGGATAAACTTGAGAATGCAGAAGTGGTCAACTATGCCAATACTTGGTTGGGATTTGGAGATCAAGAAATACCTAAGCCTATACATATATAGATATATATATAGCTATACACACTTTAAGGTGTTTTTCAGCAATAAAAATGTCAACATGCCTTCAGATATCACATTAAATGCTTCCAGAGAAGGATTCAGTGCATGTGTGCCTGCTAGCCTGTCTGGCATGGAAACTGTTCCTTATTCTGTGCTCCCATTGATCACAGGTGGTAGTAAAGAAAATCAAATAAAATTTAGNAATATGGGGACAGCTGAAACCTCAGCATCTGTCAAATGAACCGTTTTAAATCAGAGAAAAACAAATGAGAATCGTTCCTTGCGTGTTAGATACCAATTTGACAAAAATACTTCTTAGTGCNTTAAGGTGTTTTTCAGCAATAAAAATGTCAACATGCCTTCAGATATCACATTAAATGCTTCCAGAGAAGGATTCAGTGCATGTGTGCCTGCTAGCCTGTCTGGCATGGAAACTGTTCCTTATTCTGTGCTCCCATTGATCACAGGTGGTAGTAAAGAAAACCAAATAAAATTTAGAAAGAACTAGTGCCATTAGGATACAAAAAAAAGGTTTGAAGGCAGCTTCTCAAATGGAAGATTGCTTAAAGCAGCAGTTGAGGCTAGTTCCCTGCAGTCCTGGGATGTTGTCCATATTGGCATTACTACCCAGCTGTCTCTAGAGGCACTGTAGTCCTGCAGCAGGGTACAGGAGAAAAGACAAAGTTTTCTTGCAGCGATACTTTACTAAAGGTTAGAGATTTCAGCCTGAATGAACAAACCATGTTGCATTCAGAGGTGAGCTAAATGGCTGACATAATTTTTTACAGGTTCATGTCAATCTACTTCTGATGGAAGCTCGGATGCAAGCCGAACTTCTGTATGCCCTTCGTGCCATAACTCGTCACTTGACCTGAAGCACTCGCTGGCCAGGAGTACAGGGGCTCTTACCGAGTATGTAAAGACCTTTTGAAATAGATACACACCAGAAGCTGTTTGTGATGTAGCATCAGGTTATTCAATTCTCTAGTGTCAAAGTTTAGCCGTGCTTCTTGGCGGCTGTAATGTGCAATGACGTGTTTTATTTTCTTGATGCTTAACATTACTAATGATAACAAAAGTAACACTGAGGAGCGCTACTCTGCGTTTCCAGCTGGATTTCTGCACCACTGCCGTCAGGATCCTGAAACTGGTTTTATTGTATCCAATCCTAGCGCTTTGTTCTCTAAGCACTGGAGTGAAGTGCTTAGAGACTTCTGTTTCCAAGCAATCATTTTTCAGATGAGTGGAGTCCAGCAGAAGATCAGTTCTGCCTGTCCTGAGAACGTCCCACCACATCATGACTCGCAGCAGAGACGCACGGGCTGTGCTGCATCCAATTGCCCACTGGATTCTCCTGTGTGTCCTGGAGACTGCTGCCAGTCACTGTCTTACTACAGCAATTGGAGGTGATGCAAGATGTGGATGCAAACATCGAGCACGCTTTAATGTGAAATTAATCTTGATAAATCCTACAGCATGCTACTGAAGTACGAAATTCACCCGGTTTGTTGTGCCCCTTCACACAGAGAAGAGGCCCCACAATTTGCCATTTCAGCCACACTTACTGTGTTTCAATCATGCATAGTCTTGTTTTACTGACAGTCACCCTCAGTTGTCCTGACAATATCCATGCTCATCACGTGTTGCAATTTGTTTAGTTGGCACCTATAAAATTAATACACAGGCTGACCAAAAATAGGGTTGTGGGGTTTTTTGCACTCTCTTCTTTATCAATGTTTTAACTAAGGAAAGTAAAGGAAGGCTAGTATATCTATTCTTTCATATTGGATGTATAGAAATTATTTCCCATAACTTTTTCATAGCATGAAATTGTAATATTCAAAGTTTTAAAAGTTTCTATGCATTAGTGTGAGTGAACAAAAGAAAAGTGCAATATTTAAAAAGAAAGCAAGCTTTTTTCCCTGACATGCCACTGCTAAAGTGTCCTTCTTATATAGCCATAAAGAAATTTTAAAACCAAATTTCTTTATTGTCTAAGGCCTAGCAGTTCTATTTTAGCTTTTATGGCTTAAGACAACCTGATACAGAGATGCCAAAGCATCCCCAAAACAAAGCATTTTTGGACAACCAATAATATTGGGGAAGGGAAGAAATAAGCTGCCAAAAATGTCACACTTTTGTGCTGTTTTTCTGTTGCTTTTGACTAATTTTTGAGAGCACAAAATGTTGATATTTATAGCTTTATTTTGTATTGCATTTAATGAACCAGTGAAGTGCCTAAAGAGATGCTTAAACTTACCCAGTAGAACACAAGTTAACTGCTTCAACTTTTGTCTGTTGGTTTGGACTTTTCATATTTCTTTTGAGGAGGGTGACCTTTATTTCTGTGGTATACATTCAAAACTAACTGGACAGGTTTGTTTTTAATATTCTGTTGGATTGTAGAAGTTAATGCAGGACTTTTTTTTCATTGGTGATTGCAGAATAGTTAGAAAAAAATACTACCAGTCATATTTTGACACTTTTCATTTACAAAACCATGGACCAGTACTCTACTAAAGTTAGTTTTCTCTTTTCTTCCCTTTTCCTGATCCTTGCTTTGACTTTGCATGTTGGTTTTTCTGCTTTATCTGTCTGTTCCAGATTGGAAAGCCCAATGATTGTACACTTTTCTGCACTTTCAGACTGCAGACTCTGCATGTGAAAACGTTTTGAGGAAGAAATCAGTAATTATTTTTTTTAAGTGTCATGTTGGCTATTTAGAAAACTACCCAACAGACAGCACTGGTCTGTCTTCTAGAGAGCATTGGGTAGGACATCAGATTTATTTATCTTGTATAGCTAACTGCAAAGATTTCTCAGAAATACTGAGATGCTGATATGTGCGAACTTAGATTTGTTTTCTAAATTGTTACGATCCTTTTTCCCCCCTCTTGTGATTGTAGTGGCCATACCTAATGGCTTCTGATGAGAGAAGTTTTCATGCAATACTTTTGTTCTTTTCAGGTGATGGGAACTGTTCAGTACTACTTTAAATTTCTTTGCATTGAAAAGTCAAGTAGTTCTTAAGAAGCACAGTTGAGCTCTGGAAAGGAGGTGAAACTAGGTTTGGGTAACTAATGCGAGGGCTAAGTTTCCCCTCAGAAATGCAAAGACTTCTGGAGTAGGTTGAGCTTTACATTTGGAAACATGAGTGCCTTTACTTCTTTCCTTATGAAATATACTTGCCAGCTCAAATGCCTTCGTGAGCAAAGTACACGAGCAGATTTGAAATACAGAAACCGTAAACTGATTGCTTCGTAAAACTTGTAGTAAACCGGTGTTTTGTTTTGGTTTTTTTTAAGTGCCATATCAGGTGCCATATGGCCTGCAAGACATTCCATCATAGGAAATGTCACAACTAGTTTGCTATTTCTCTCTTTTTTTTTTTTTTCCTTTATTATTAAATGCAAACTTGAAACATCTGGAAATGTTTTCCACGTGGCATTTTTTTTTCAAAGTATTGCATTTACAGTGCAACAATTTATAGCCTAGTTTTTATACAGAAATTTGGGATTTTTAATAGATGTTTGTTCAGAACAGGTGTTGAAAGTCAGACAGCACGCTTTAGGTTCACACTGTGCCAACTCTTAATGCGCAAGTGTTCGTGGGTTTTTTTGCATTTTCAAAGCACGCATGAATGTGGATCTTCACGCTTTGTTCGTTAATGTTTTTCTTAAGAGTACCATAATCACTGGAAGTGTAGGTCCTCTCCCTCTGTGTGTTCCTTCATTGGAATTGGTACTTACCAGCATTCACGTTAGTCTACAAACTCCCAGCCGTGACCAACGCAAAAACAAAGTGTAGAGCCTCCTGTCTGCTGAAGAGAAAGCCTGATAGGTACAAATTAACCAGCTAGCACAGGGAACACTGTGAGTAGGGAACAGAGCTTTTGAGCATGAACAGCTTCTTATCATTGCAGAGTCACTTAAAATGTGTGTTGCTGTAGAGTATGTCCTTGCTGAGATTGCTCTATTTTTTTTTTTGGTAATGAAGAGAAGTGAAAAAGGTGCCAACTGGAGAAAGCATTTGCATTTCCCAGAACACTCTACCCATAGCTGAACTTCATGAGACTATCATCATACAAAAGCAGAAATAATTGTTAAAACAGAAATAATAATTTTAAATTTGGGTGCAGTTTGTGCAGATAGCTACTACAGCTAGTGCTGTGGTGTCCTATGAGAATTTTGGTGGGCTGTAGATGGATTTATTTTCATCAGGGCTGAATTGAAACATATGTCCTTTGTCCTAAAGCCTTCATTAAAATGAAAATCACATAAGCATACAATTTGCTGATTTGGAAGAGGCCCAAGGAAGAATCGTTGAGTCCAGCTCCTGACCCTGCACAGGACAGGCCCAAGAGTCACACCATGTGCTTGAGAGCATTGTCCAAATGCTTCTTGAACCCTGCCAGGCTTCCCTGGAGAGCCTGTTCCAGTGCCCAACCACCCTGTGGGTGAAAAACCTTTTCCTAATATCCAACCTGAACCTCCCCTGACACAGCTTCAGGCCATTCCCTTGAGTTCTGTTGCTGGGCACCACAGAGCAGAGATCAGTGCCTGCCCCTGCTCTTCCCCTCACAAGGAAGCTGTAACTGCAGTCTCCTCCAGGCTGAACAGACCAAGTGCCCTCGACCACTCATCATGAGGCTTCCCCTCAAGGCCCCTCACATTCATCTTTGTGGCCCTCCCTTGGGTGCTCCCTAATAGTTGTGTATCTTCCTTATATTGTGGTGCCCAAAGCAGCACAAAGGACCTGAGGTGAGGCTTCCCCAGAGCAGAGCAGGACAATCTCTTCCCTTGCCCAACACCTTGATCATTGAAAAGGATGTATTTCAGCTGTAAGAGTTAAAGAGTTGCCTCTATCAGCTCTTCCCATGTATTAAAAAAAAAAAAAAAGCTTTAAGGACAGGAAAATCAGTGCTTGTAAATAATTACAAATGTAAGTATAAATTTAGAACAGATCAGAAGAGAACAAAAAGGAAAACATTTTGTTGTTCTGTTACTTGAGTGCGGAAAGTTGAAGCACCAGATTGTTTAAGTGTATTTTTGTTTGTAGTGATACTGATATTTTCATGGGATTTGGAAAAAGCGGTTAGCTGCCTGAATTTCAATGGGGATTTAAGCACCAAGGCACTCAGCAAAATCCTAGAAGATGCCCACTTGAATGTTTGAGTCAGATTTTTAAAGAAACTGAGTCACCTAAATAAATTAGAATAAAATAATTTCCATAGAGACTAAAGGAATAATATGTACCCTATCTGTGTTTTTTGCAGTGATTGTTAATGAAATGAGTTGTTTTGGGGACTTAATGTAGACTTAGAGAAATCCCTCCTAAAGCAGTTAAACTGTAAGCCACTGCTCTTGCAGAGCAGGTTCTCCATGTTTCTCATGCATGTGTGTTTTCCATGAACATAGGCATGCATTTCAGGCTCATGATCCAGAATTTGGACTCCCTTTCAGAAGAGCTGGGTTGTTTAACCTCTACTCGCAGAAAACATTCATTGGTGGTAGTAAGTGGATAGCATACGCCTGAATTAAAAATTTTTGGATCAAAAGAAATGCTCCAAATCTTCTTGATCTCAAGTGATGTTGTGTCAGTTACATTGGGTAGATGTTTGGATCCTTCTCCCATAAATAAGGGGTGATGTTGCACAAAACAAAGGAAGAGGGGAATGGATTCATTGTAAATGAACTTTCCCAGAATGGATCTGACCATAAAACTGTAAGAATTAGTTGCTGTTAGCAGTCATTCCAAGAGCTGGACAAAATGTCAGTTTTCATTTCCTGAACTTCAGGTTTACTTTTCCTCATGTCCCCCAGCACTATGTTTGTCTGAAGAGATGCACCCACCAGCTTTCCTATATTTGAGAATTGTAAGTGAAACATTTTATCACCAAATGAAAATTAATATAGTATTTCATACCTACCTTCTGCACAGAATACAGGTGTGAGAGATGGAGAGAGCACAGTAGTATGAGGAAATTTCAGGAGCATCTTGATCAGTGTTAATTTATTCCTTAGAGCACATTTCCTGGCAGGTGGTTGTGCTGCTGCTCCCCCAATATGCATCAGGTCTCTCTTGCAAATATTTAATCCTTTGCTGCTCATCAGGGGAAAAATCGTCATTTTCCAACCTGCCACCATCCCTGTCCTGCATCAAGTGCTTCCTGTCTTCCCAATTCCCAACCCTGAGCAGCCTCCCAGCTGCAGGGACAACCTTCCAGCCTTAACCTTGAAAACAAGGTTCCTGTATCACCGCTTGTTGTTAAGTGCAGAGGCTCTTTCTCACACTTAGAAACACTTAATTGCCGTAGTAGATTGTTTCTGGGCAGGAAAATGCTAAATGTGGTTCAAAAGGATGAAACTCAGTACTTGCTTAGTAGCGTGTCAAAGCCTATCTCTGGAGTTACAGTAAAAATCCAGTGGATCCACTAAGGGAATGCTTTTTTTGGTGAAACGCCCCATGCTTGAGCTATTCAGCTGTGCAGGTTTCTCAGAGGGACATCTAACAGGGAATCTGAGGTCCCCCTCTGCCAGGCAGGCTTACAGGGCCATCAGGTTGGCAGCCCCTCGGGTGCCTTGCAGCCAGGCAGACTGCATCCAGCCTCTGGAATAAGTGGATTTGGGTTTTTCATTTATCTGTGGGAAAAAATCCAAATGCACGTTGTGGAGTGGCTGCTGGAGACAGAGTTGGTTGTTCCTAGGGTACTGAGTATCATCAGGGCTCCTGGAAAATAGAAACCTTGTTCCTGACAGTAGTTAGAGGTACTGGAGATGCCCATTGTTAGAGTAATTGTGGGGAGCAAGCCATGCTGTGAGCATCAGGAGGCACAGACCACAGGCGCTCCCAAGGGGACACGGCCAGCGCAGGGGGAGCTGAGGTATTGGTCAGCTGCAGAAACCTCAGTGATGGGTCTGAGAGGTTATTTTGTGTGCCTGGGCACAGGTAGGGTGGTGGAGGCTGTCCAGAGGGCTTCTTTGGGAACAGAGCTGGGACCCTTTCCTTACTCCAGAGATGGAGCAGGGGAAGGGAACCGCTCTGCCCAGGAAAAACTTGCTGCTGTTGAATTGCATTGTCTCGTCCCCATCAGCCCTTTGAAGGGAGTTTTGAGGCAAAATGGGTCAATCACTAAGCACTGTGTTTCCATCTGAGGAGTCTGGGGGGCAGCAACAGCAGCAGCTCCAAACACCAACAGTCCAAACCCGTGTCTCATTCCTCACTTCATGCTCATGTCGTGCCACCAGACCCAAACCTCTTCCCTCCAGCCCAGCTGCCACATGCCCAGGTGGCTGCAGGAGCAGCCGGCTCATGGTGGTGGGTGATGTGGCCACTTTTAGGGGGAAAATATTTATATTTAGGCTACAGCCCTTGGACTCTGCAAGGCAGTGCAGTCAGAGGTCTTTTCACGACTGTGACCAGAACTGGATATGAACTGTAGCTTAAAAAAATAGGAATTTTGTAAACTTGAAGTCTCTTGGTTTTACCCTTTTTCTCCTTTTGCTGGAAAGCCACACGATGAATGTATATGCTTTATCTTTCTATCCGACATAACTGAAAATCAGACTGCCAACTCCTTGTTTTGTATTAGCCTTTTTTTTTTTTTTCAAAAAAAAAGAAAAGTTTGTGAGCAATATATGTAGCATGCTGTGAACGTCTGTTTTGATCTTTATAGTTACTCTTTAATCCATCAGTATTAACACCAGTTCTTTTTTGTGTCCCCCTTGGTACTTCGTATGCGGTGTAAGCAGAAGCTGTGATCGGCTTTGCAGTCCTGTGCCATGTTACTGTACCTCCTTGATTTTTTAGGAAGCACCTGACTGTGGGCCACCCTGGGGCAGGTAGCGTGCCCGTACACGACTGCCACTTGTCGGTCTCTTGTACTATGTATAGTTCTAAGTAGAATAAGCTTTTTAACAGAATATTGATGCGGTTTATGAGTCACGCAGGCTGCAAGTGTCTGGTGTGTGAGAGTCTTCGTATTTATAGTTGTTGGGGTTTGGTTTTTTTGTTTTGTTGGTTTGTTTTGTTTTGTTTTGTTTTGTTTTTAATTCATAAAGTAGCAAACTTGATAAACATAGCCACTTTAAACTGCTCTTGCTAAACAGACCCTGCTGTAGATAAAAGACCACTGTAGATATGGGGAGGAGCACCAGCCGACCTCTCTGGACTGTGGGTGGGCCGAGCCCCTCTCTGCACGAAGCACGGTCCGAGCAGCACGGCCAGCCTGCGTGTGACCACACGTAGAGCCCCACACGGTGAGGGCTGGGGCCTGGTGGCTATTTCAGCCCCCTGTGCCCGTTTGCCTGCTGCTGGCTGCCTCCCACACCCCGCTCACCCGTGCATGGGGCAGGCGTGAGCTCGCTGGCCTGACAGGGACGGACAGACCAGCTGCCGGACCACAAACATGGTCACGGCACTTCTGCAGCCAAAACGCTTCCGAGCCCCTCTGGAGTGCAAAAATTAGCCCTTGATTTGCTGACTGCAGAGCCTGGCACATGGGGGTGAGAGCAGCATTGGCTCCCTGCTGGCAGCCGTGGGTCTGAGCCCCCTTGGCTGGGGCGGCAGGCAGCGCAGTGCCGTGCCCAGAGAGGGCATTTCATTGCATCTCCCAGCCCTGACCCTCTGGACAGGGGCTGAATTGTACCCAGCCAGCCCAGCAGCTCTCAGCTTCCTGCCTCCTCGTGCTACGGCCACGCCGGCGTTTTGGGACACAGGGTTGTGGACGAGGCTCTGACACTGCAGCTCCCTCCCACCCCCAGGAAGTGAGGAAGTGTGGTAGCTCTGTGGGTCCGCAGTCCCTACAGCATCCTGTAGGCAGGTGGCACCTCTCCTGTCACCACCTCCTGGTCACCGCCTGTCCTGAGCTCCGGAGATAGGACACGGGCTCCGTGCTTTCACAGGAGGTTTGCCTACAAGGTGAGGCAGCTGCTGGGAGCTCACTGTGGGTTCCCACAGCAGCTTTTATCATTTCTTTCCTATTGTTGCTGGTTGGATTTGTTGGTTTTGTTTTGTTTTGTTTTTTGAAAGGACAGACTGACCTAGTGGGATGGAATTTTTTGTGTGTGACTTTTGTTAGTTTTTAAGTTACCCGACTTGAATTTATCTGAACAGATGCAGAAGGAACTTTCTTTTTTTGTGAGTTAAGAGACAAAAACGCATTTTTAAACAAAGGAATCATGTATTAACATTTTAACAGCAATTCAGAAATCTGCACTTTTTATGAGGTTTTGAAAAAATCTATTTATAGGTACGGAACAATGGGATTTGTTTAAAACTGTATCGCATTTATACTTGCTGAAATTACTTTCATTGTTATCAGTAGGAATTTCATTGGTTAAATAAAATGGATAAAACCTGACTCCTGTTTGAGCCATCATTTGCCACATACTGGGGAACACATCTGTAGAACAGACCATCCTGTGTTTTGGGACAAAATCAGTCCTTGAAGTGTCCTTCCTCTCTATGCCTCTGTAGTGGGTTTTAATGTATGTATCATTCAATACAGAGATTATTTAATCCCTCTTCCAGGGAGAACCTGGGCAAACCCCAGAGCAGAAATGAATGAAAGCCATAAAACCAGACAGGGCATGTGAAGGTGAGAGGAAATGTGTGCTGAGGGTGCTGGCTCAGGGCAGTGCCAAGCTTACCTAGCAGTCACATTGCCCCCGAGTCCTGCCCTCTGCCCCATCCATGCCCAGAGAAGGGGGACTTAGTGCTGAGGGATCACCAGGGAAGTTTGTCCTGGGGAAGATGATCATTTCTCCTCAGAAAGACTGAACTAGTTAACACAGGCTGCAGACCTGGGATGTGTCAGGTGTAACTTTACCTCCAGCTGCAGGATGCACAGATCACAGTAAAATAAATACATGTGTGTATATAAATACCTGCACATATATAAAGTGCTTATTTACTTGCTTTCAGTGGGAGTTCCAGAAGACTGAAAATAGCTGTCATCTTAGGTCCAGGCCCCTTGGTGCAGCTGGTGTGGCTGTCACCTCCAGTTCCCAGAGCGGCTCAGGACTGAGAGGGTGACCGTATCAGCAGCACCATTGTGAAAAGGATAAAAATCTTGCAGTATTCCTCAAAGCCAAGGGCTGCTCTGGAATTCCTGCTTTAGCCCCTAGAAGTCCCAGAGCATGGGTGATCAGCAGGGCAGGACAGTGCCACCCTCAAGTGAGCCCTGCCCTGATTTTGGTCCCTGCTCACAGCCAGTGTGTGGCGTGAGTGCTCAGATGGGGGTAGCCAGCACAGGCAGAGGACAGCCCTGCTCCCCTGCACCCCATCCTCACCTCTCCAGCTGGTTTACCACAGGAAATTCAGAGCCAAAAACATTCGTGTATTGGTGACTCCCCAAGACCTCCCTGACCATCCTCCCGGGCCACCACTCTACTGCCATCTGTCCCCTGCCCCCTGCACTCGCACTGGAGACCGAAGGGTGGTGGCAGACCAGGGACCATGTCACAGTGTGCTCGTGTGCCCACACACAACCTCCCTGCAGCCCCCAGGTGACCGCTGTGGGGTGTCCCTGGCACCTGGCAAAGGGCCATGGCCGAGGTAAAGGAAGGCACCCGGCATGGGCAGCACACCCCTGGGGACACACCTGGCTGGGCTGACCCCAAGCCTCACCAGGTGCCCCCTCTCCTCATGGAGCACAGGGGGACACCCTGGTGTGCCCCACGAGCACCAGCTGGGACTGTGGGCACCCCCAGCCTCCCGGCTGGAGGCAAGAAGCCGTGAGCAGGGCAGGGTGGCCAGCAGAGTGTGTGCTACTGCCAGCGGGGACCGGCTGCCCACTCATGGCCCAAGCAAGCCCACAGCTGTAGGGTTGGATTTCCACTTGTGCTGGGATCTCCTTTGCTTCTTCCCAGCATCACCTCAGGCTCCTTGTGCCGTAGTGTGGGCAAGAAATGGTGACTAGCCCCAGATCCCTGTACAGAGCCATCAGTGGATCTGCCCTACCAAGTGCACATTGACTGAAATGCATCCACCTGCATGACTTCATTGCAGCACTACATGCTAAATTTGGCCAAACTCCCCCAAAAACTTTTAATTGGATCATGATACAGTTATCTGGTGAGGGACCAGGACAGAGGACCAGAGGCTCCACAAACCCAAGCTAGAATTACATAGATTTGAAATAACATCATTCATCATGCTAACTAATGAGCTCATGTAAATATCATGATAAATGATTAAAACCCTCCTCATCTTCCATTTGTGGGTTTTTTCCCTCAGGCTTTTCTCAGGCCCTTGGAGCAAAACTGGAACCTTTCTGACCTGCAGGAAAGTGCTTTTGCAGAAGGGAAGCCATCCTTCTCCTGGAGCTCCCCTCCATCAGCCTGGGGCTGGTGTTCAGAGTATCACTATATGCAGGCAATAAAACGCTGCCAAAAAACTAGATACAGCAAATGCAACAAAACGTGATTACAGTCAAAACGGAAGCGTTTTAGCAGTGATGACCTGCAACATCCAGCGCTGACTTGCTCGGGAAGGAGTTCCCCAGCAGTTTGCTGCTGCAGTGTGCAGCCCCGTGGAGGAGGGCTTAGCTTCAGCCCAGACCACCTCTCCCATGCTGACTTATGTCCCAGCGTCTCTGAAAGCACCAGAAGGGCTGGGCTGGGGAGGCGATGCTGCCTGAATACTGGCGTTTAATTTGCCTTGCAAATATTGCAAACCTAGCTAATCTCTCTTGGCTCCCTCTGCAACGCGTGGAGAGATGCAGAGACTCCAGCAGAGGGTGACATCTGCCCTGAATCATCTCCTGGGGGACTCTGATCCGCCTCCACCCTCCGCGTCAGAGGAAACACGGTTGGGATGCAGCGTGCAGCTCGCAGAAGGTGAAACTGCAGCTCACATCTGCAACACAGCACAGTGATTCTGAAAAGATCAGCTGAAAACATGGTATTAGATTTAGGCTAACCTCTAGGCTTTTTCTTTCTTTTTTTTT
>VXBQ01007740.1:508926-614025 GCA_013400175.1 Phainopepla nitens
TTCTGATTAAAAAAAAAACCAAAACAACAAAAATACATTTTTTGCGAAAAACGAGAACAGGAGCAGTTCAGTTGGAGGCATCATTATTACCAGCTCTGATTAGTAGACCTGAGAGCAAATCCCCACAACCACAGAGGTCCAAAGCCCCAGTGCTGTGTCTGCAGGAGTCCCAGCAGTGCCAGCAGGACACGTTGCGGGAATATGCTCGGTGCTGAACACCTGCATCTGTTGTTCACAGCTGGAAATGGGGGATGGAGAAGAATGAGATTTTGAACAAGCTCCTGAGAGAAATAAAGAACAGGGACCAGGTTCCCAGATACATCCTACACCACCAAACCTCCCTTGGGTTGGGAATGGGGGCACGATCTGAAGCATTACAGGATGTGGGGATGGATAAAATTATCATTCAGCACTGGAGCCTGAAAACCTGCTCGCTTGTCTTTGATCACAGGTGAAAGTTGATTGTAGCCAGGTGTGGGTCAGTCTCTTCTCACAGGTAGCAAGTGACAGGACAAGAGGAAATGGCCCCAGGTTGCACCACAGGAGGTTTAGTTTTGAGATTAAGAAAAATATTTTTACTGAAAGGATGGTCAGGCATTGGAGCAGACTGGTGAATCACCACCTTGGAAGAGTTCAAGGAACATACAGATGTGGCACTGGGGGACACAGTTTAGTGCTGCGTTTGGTAGTGCTGTGTCAATGGTATGGCTCAATGATCTTAGAGGTCTCTTCCAACCTTAATGACTCTGAGTAGTCATCCTCAGCTGCTGTGGCGATGAGCCTCAGATTTGCACCCCTCTGACTCCAGAACAGCCACTGTTACCATTCAAGCCTCTTCTGCAGCCATGGGCTCTGTGCCCTCAGAGATCCTTGAGAAGGCAGCCCCTTGCCCTGCATCAGACACTCACCTCACTTCTGCAGAGTGTAGTGGCGTTTGCAAGTGCAGGCTGTCACCTCCAGTGCAAAGGTGTACGGTTACCTCCTGCAGATGCCTGAGGGTGAGGGATGAACTCATCCACCCCACAAATGCGCATGTTTTCCGTGAACTCAAAGAACGTGGGCCAAGTTCTTGGGAGTTGAATTCATTCCACGCAGACCAAGCCGCGTGGCTGAGGTGCACACAGGGGTTAATCCTGCCTGTTCCAACAGGGCCACACACAACCCCCACCACCACCCAAGTGCGTCTGCGAGCACTGCGGGTCATGTCCAGCAGCAGCCAGGAGGCAGCAGCCCCTGATGTCAGTCCTACCTGCATGGAAGGATTTAGTGACCCAAGAGCCTTCCAAGGGACTGTGGGAAAGACCATCCCACCTGTGCCATCATCTGGGTGAGCCATGTCAAGGCACATCTCAAGGGTCTTCAAGGGTGGGACACGCCCCGTCAGCCACCAACCCCAGCTGAGCTTCTTTGGTCCCAGCTTTAGGGACCCATCCAGCTGAAGTGCCCAGGTGAAAGCCAGGTAACATATAAATACTGAACACAGGGACCCCTGTGCCTGCAGAGAAGAAATTTTAAATGCCCACATTTAGATGGCTTAAATCCAGAAAGTGATGTCTCCATGATTCTATTGAATCATTCCTCTGGAACTGCTTCACTCACATCAGCAGCTTGTTGCTGTCAGGATCAAGCAAAGACCATTTCTCAGCCCTTACTGTTCACTGTTTAGCTACTGGCCACTCGGTTTTATAGAATCATAGGATGCTTGGGTTGGAAGGGACCTTTAAAGGCCACATAGGGACATCTTCATGTCCCACCTGGGACATCTTCAACCGGATCAGAGTCCCATCCAGCCCAACCTTGAATGTTTCCAGGGCTGGGGAACCTACTACCTCTCTGGACAATCTGTACCAGGGTTTTACTCATTGTAATTTACCTTCATTTTAAAAGAAATTTCTTCCTTTTATTTAGTCTGACGTTCTTCTCCCACATTTCCTCCCCTGCCCACCAGCATGGTCCTGCCCACCTGCTACAGCTCCTGGCATTCATCCATAACCTTCTTCTTCCAGCAGGTACTGGGGATTTGGAAAATTCACACAGTGGCATTTGCTCCAGGTGCCCATTCTTTACCATGTTAAATTAGATTAAAACACCAACTTATTCATAAAGATGATACCACAGAAGAATTTGAAGCCTCTGCTTCAGTTTTGCAGGTAACTTTGCTGCTGGCTCAGTAGAAAATGGCTTCTGCCTCCCAGGAATACTGTCACAATTTCAGTATTTTTGGAAAGGAGACAGGGTTTTCTCACCCTTACAAAGGGAAGAAAATCACACATATGCTAAGATGGGCCAGGGTGGAAGGATATGCCTCTGAGACAGAAAGAGCCACGTTCACATGCCAAACCTGCTGTTAGGCAGGAGTGGGTGCTGAATGTCCATCCAAACCACTAATCCAGACCCTGGGCTGCTCTTGGATGTTTCCTGTCCTTGTTCCAACTTGGACGTGAAAAATATTTTCCACTAAACATGGTAAATTGCCATGAAAAGAACCCTGTATGATAAATCACCCCATTCTGACAGAATATGATTCCTTGGAGATTTTCCAACCAGCTGTAACACTAACAGCACTGGAAAGTCTTTAGGCGTTTCTGCTTGGCTGGAAGCACCGGTTCTGTGGAAATCAATAGCAGATGTTACCCAGTGTGAGATCCGCCGAAGTAAGCCCAACAGCCCAGGAGTCTGTGCAGCAAAGAGAAATCATCCCTTGCCAAACCCACAGTATCGCAACCTCACTCGTACACACACACCCTGGACACACCTCACACTCCTTGCTCCCCGACAGTCCCTCCTGGCCAAACGAGTTACACCGGTATTTATTTTCCAATACGTTTTCCATTTTCTGGCACTGGCTATGCTGGAGAGATAACCTGTGAGCAAGCATGGCTCAGTTCCCTGCTGAACAGGAGCAGCTCCCTGACCAGAGGCAGGGACGGAGCTGCTGATGGAGTTCCATGCAAGGTGAGCATCTTCAAAATGTGCAGTGGTGGCAGAAGTGTGACCCAGAGGGCCTGAGACTGAGGTGCTGTCCTGCAGGGCTACTGAGTCCCTCTGCCCTTATGGGTGCCCAGCCCCAGGGTGGATGCAGCAGAGACAAGGGTCACCTCGAGGTGCAGAGACCCCTGTGCCAAAGCTTGGGGTGATCTGGTTAAGGCAGGGACACCTCCCACTAGACCACATTGATCAAAGCCCAATCCAACCTGCCACCTTGACCTTGACTATTTCCAGTGATGGGGCATCCACAGCTTCTCCAGGCAACCTGTACCAGTGCCTCACCAGCTCCTGCAGACTTGAGACAGATGCAGACTCAGCTGCAGGGGGTCATCTGCCCCAAGAGAGGTACCTGCAAAACAGAGGTGCCAACGTCTGGTTTACTTATCACAGGACCTCTATACTTTCAGTGGAGTATAATTACCCCTGTAAGGGAAGGCAGGGAAATTGTGACAAAGCCAGCCCAGGGACCAGCACTGCACAGGAGGGAGTTTCTCCCAGTGAGCTGTGAAGAACAGTGCTGTTGTGCTGTGGTTTCTGTATGAAAACTGGCTACCATGCTGCACTCCAGGTGCATCTCACATTAATAAAACAGTCCCCTCTCCTGGCACACACAGAGTCATATTCACTGCCTGCAACACCTCAGCTTTTACCAGCTTATTCCGCAGCTTAATTAATTGAGTCTTACAGTGCTTTGAGAGAGGAAAGGTGTTTAAAAAGCACAAAAGAGCCATTAATATCAGATGTCAAGCTGTTACAAAGGAAACTGTGCTGCTGGTGTTTTCTTGATTAGTCAGGACACCCTAGGTTGTATTATCTCATTTGCAACTGTGACAGAAAGCAATACCAGCCCCTTTTAGGAAAAGTCATTTTATTTTGTTGAAGCCATACGTTTCCAAGGATAGATTAAAGCTCAGGAGCCATAAATCATGCCTAGATAAGAAGAATCTCAAACAGTGGTTTTTTTGCAGGATGTTGCTTGTTCTGTGATAATTGCTCGATGTTCAAGGCAGATTTCCCACTGCCTGCTCAGACACGCAGCACAGAAGAGAAGTGCCCCATGCCAGATACTGTTCTCAGCATTTGAACTTTGAGCATGTTGAGACAATTTTAATAATACTGTTGCACATCTGCCCAAATCCTATAGAGCTGCAGCACCTTAGATTTCGAGGACTGTCCCCTTGCTGTCAGGAGTCATGGCTGCAGCAGAGACGTGCTGGCCTGGGCTCAGTGGGGTAGCAATGGTGGTGGCAAATCGACAGTGCAGACCTCCTGAGGTGCCTCAGCTTTGCTGCCTATCAGCACATGAGCTCCCATGCCACTGCAACTGCAGAGCTGCACTGGACCTGCTGCTGGGCCTGGGATGCAGGGGCTGCTGGGTTCAGGGGTAGGGAAGGTGCTCTGGGTACAGAGCCCCAGGAAGTGCATGGCTGGCTGCTGTGCAGTGCCACACAGCTCAGATGGGTCAGAGATAAGGCCACAGAGAAGGTGCAAGGCAGCTGTGGGGGGCAGCTACCCCTTCTCCCCAGTGCTTGGGCTGCACTTGAGAGCTGCTGCCATCACACATGCCTTCAGAGGCTGCTGGGGATCCTGAGGCCCCCAGACTGGGGCCCCTGTCACCCCACCCTAGCACCCCCTGGGGCTTGAGCTGCCTTCTTTCCTGCCTTGACAGCTGCCATGTAGCCCTAGAGGAGTACCAGGATTGAGACAGGGTCTCATGAAGGAGGGGGAAATCAGCTCCACGTCTGTCTTGACAGCAGAGCAGGCATGTTGGAGTGGGCAGACATGCAAAGTTCAGTTTGGAGAGCATCCACTGGCTGCTCTCTGCCTGTTAGGAGCAGTGACATTGCCCCTTGCACCCAGCAATCCTATAGCAAAACACCACTGACTTTACCCAACTCCTTTTCCCTCTGAATCCATCCATGCCAGCTCAGCCTTGCTGCAGGCTACATGATGCAGAGAGGCAAAGCTGCCATGTTAGTAACTGAGTTTTCTTCCACCCAGGACAGGCCACCATCAGCACAGCACCACTGAGATGGCAGTGCCAGCTTGCTCACTCCTAGGACTCATTATGGGATGCTATCAGGGGTCCATACCAAGATGGTGCTGGAGGGAGAGAGACAGAAGGGTGTGAAAGGAAGGAACCATGTATGTAGGACTCCCAAATGCCTCTTGGAGTCCAGCCAAAGTAAATGCTGCTGAGACAGGAAGCCTCCCTCCTGCAGGCAACTGCACCAAGAGATCCAAAGCCCCTTGCTGAGCCAAGCTGCAGGGAAGGGAAGCACTCCTGTGCCCTTCTCCTGCAGTGGCAGATGTCTCTATGCCCCTCATCTGGCTGCAAGCACTTGCTGGTCCCCTGCAAAGCCCTGATGTGTGCCCCAGCTCCAGTGTGGCAGATGTTGGAGGACATGGCCTCATGCTGGCAGAGGGAATAAAGGGTGAAAATGAGCAGAGAGGATGAGCAGTGCAGCAGAGGAGTTGATTCCACCTCTGACATTAAGGTGTCTCTTTGTGCCTGGGCTCACCAGGTGGCTCTTCACACAGCAAAAGAAGCGCTGCAGCCTGGGATCCCTCCTGCCTCTCCTCCCACCTGACATGCATAGTCCCCTGCGTGCTTCAGGAGCAGTCAGCTCTCAAGGGAGACAAGGCAGGTCCTAACAGATTTGAATCCAAAGGTGTGGCTCCCAGATCTGCTGGGAATTGGAGTAGACACGAAGGCTTCAGGGCTAAGACATTCATGGGCTTAGACCTTCAGAGAACACCACAACTGGAAGATTCAGGGCTCAGACCTCCAGTCGTCACCAGACAGCAAGGAAGGGTTGGGAGAAGATGACCTTGGTATGGCCAAGGTAAAATGCTTTCCCACCATGCAAGAAAAATGGGCAGTGGGTCTTTCCTTGCAGCAAGATCCATGCAATTTCAGATGTCTGGAAAGGCCTGAAGACTATGAGATATACCCAGCTGCATCCCCTCCACCAGTGCGACACCAGAGAAAAGAACAATGCAGCCAACAACAGGACCTTGCCCCCATTCCACCCTGCTCCCTGCTGCTTCCCAGCCCCAATTCCTTGTACTCTTGCCTCCTTCTCCTTTCATCAAGTCCCAGTAACCCTCTGTAACTCATGTCCTCCCCTAACCACCACCATGTGCTCCTTGGGCTTCTGCAGAGCTCACTGCCACTGCATAAGTCTCAGTGTCATCATAGCCAGAAAGAAATTACCTCATGCCACATTTAGTGTGCATTTCCCAGAGGAAGCATCTTGACACCTGCAAATCACAGAAACCTTGCGCCCTGCACCAATAAAACTCAAACATTTTACAACTCAAGTTACAGTGGTGGCGGCCCCGAGCGACATTGCCTTGGCCCTCCTTGTTATTCCCCAGTCAGTTCATTATTATTAAAGTCACTACAATAAATACCAGAATGAAATTGACAGCATTTGGCCACGTATCTTAAAGCATTGCCCCGCTCCTCCTTCATTCCACGTGTCTGCAGCCTCGGTTTCCGTGCCTCTCAGTCGTCAGAAGAGCCCTTAGGGACAAACCGTCGGACGATGTGAGCAGCCAGGTAATAGAAGCCATGCAGAACCGCGGCCGTGGCGTCGATGACCAGCGAGAAGGTGCCCCCGATCCCAGAGGCCACCTCTTTAAGGACAGAGGGAATGGCACAGATGGAGTGGTAAGGGAAAGCAGCAAGGTGAAGGATGAACCCCACAGGGATGCTCAGGATCCGGTAGGTGAGGGACACCACATCCTGAACAATTTGCAGGAAGCCCAGGATGATGTTGATGATGACCCTCCCAACATCATAGGGGATGCTGATGAGCACCATGCTGACGGCTTTAAGGTAGGACACCATCCCATTCCACAGGCTGCAGACTCCACCCAGAATTGTACCAACAACTCGCTTTACAACAAGCCACAGAAAATAGAACACAAATTTCACCAGTTCCACAAAGATGTAGATGAGGAGTTCCAGAAGTTTGATGAAAGGGGTAGCAATAATGCCAGCCACTCTTCTCACCCAGCCACTGTCTTTGGTCTCCTGGCTGTTACTTGCTCCTACTTGCTCTCCAGAGCGGATCTGACTGACCACTTGCAATACTGCTTCTCTTTTCTCCTGGCCTTGTTTGTCTTCCCCACAGGTGCCCTTGAACAAGTGAACTCCTGGTAGAAGCTGCTTCTCCAGCTCTCTCACTGTGAGGTCTGCCAAGCTGTTTTCATCATTGATTTTTTTCACTAGTCCCAGAGACCATCCCTCTGGAGCATCACAGCAGGCTGCCAGCCAAAGGCTCTCTGGCACCGACACCTTGCCTTTAACTTGGATACTGGAAGGAATTGCACCTGCAAGGAGATAGAGATGATCCGTCTTGGAACAGTGAGGGATCAGAGCTTGCTCCACTACCTTCCCAATGTCTCTGTGCCAGCTTTTGCTCAGAGCTGGGCTCAGAGGGACAGCGTTCGTGAGTGTGTAAGTGGCCACCTGGAAATCCTCCTCATTAAGCAAACTGGGATTGAGAAGGCCTCTGTCGTAGCCAGAGCCCACGTAGTCTGAGGTCAGGGCTTGATTTGCACCAAGGTTTGCCACAGTGCCACCAATATCAGCTTCATGCACCATTTCATGCAAGTCATTTTCTGGATCATCTATCTGAAAGAGTAGAGAGAAGCGTTACTGCATGCAATTCGCCTTCCTAGAAAATAGTGCGTAAACAATCAGCCTTGGCATATACTCTTCATTAGGACTACTAGTGCATGCCGTGCCTCGGATTATATCCTGCACCCTCTCCTTACTTTCCTTGAAAGTGCTTCAGAGGAGTGCATTCTCTACTTAGCTTCTCTGCCAAACACATTGCTTTAGGCTCCAAAGGATATTTGCAAATCTCCAGTCTGGTACACAGCACAGCAGACTTCAAAATCTCACCAGGCACCAATACCAAGCCTCTAACTTGTAATTTGTCCTAGAAGAGATTTTTAAGACCAATAGATGGCTGGATTTAGGGTCATGTTTTCACCTTGTACTGTGGTGGTACCTGCAGTTCATTTAAGAACTTAACCATGGCACCTTAAGCCCCTCTGAACTATCAAATCCAAGCCACGGGGCAAGAAAAAAACCCCAAACAATCCATGGTGTATAAGATGGCTAGAGAAGGCATTTACCTCTGCCCCCTTATTGTGTAAGAAGCAAGAATGAAGCCAGACATCATGTCAGGTGACCTGAACCACCCCACCTTGAACAGAAGACACAGCAGTGAGTTCCGAGGGCTGTTGCAGGCCTGGTCATCAGCAACCTGATCCTCATGTCATTAATAGTCTGAACCTCATCCTTAATGAGCACACAGCTCCTGGCATACCATGGGTGAGGGTGCCATCACCCAAGGTGCTCCATGGAAACTGTGCCACCTGCTTGTGTCTGCGGCTCCCATGCGGTGGAGCCAGAGGCAGCAATTCCTGCAGCGGGAATTTGTCCTGGAGCCACGCAGGAGGGAAGGGAGCAGGCAGAGGCAGTAAAGAGCAGTGGGAGGAGAAGCACTAAATGCCAGGGTGTGTTCAGGTCTTTCTCAGGTGGCTGAAGCTCTGTCTGATCCCTAGCTATTCCTATTGACACTGCCTGCAGCTGCTCCAGAGGGCTGCGCCAAATTGTCATTTTGTTCCTCAAATTAGAGGGTGAACATGTTGGTAGAAGTTCAGGGGTTCAGACAATTTCTGGCAGTCACTGCCTTCTGTAGTCTCAGAGGGTGTGGCCCTCAGGTCCCAGCACTGTGCTGACCCAATTAACCCTTCAGCCTTCGCCCCTGGCCAATACATTGTTTACTGCACTATCTAATATGCACTTTGGAGACGTCTGTGGCTGACAGTTCATAATCTACCTTGAATCATTGCCAGGTCATCCATCCTTGTCTCTTGACCACCCTGCCGTGCACTCAGACAGATATCCAACTATGTCCTTGCAACCTTACGCAGAGTTTGCATCCTCTTAGTGCCACATCACCTCCTCACCGTTCTGCACCAGCCCGTGCTGAGAGCCAGGGTGAAAGGGCCAGTGTCAGCAACTGTCCCCACCTCACCCGGGCACTGAGCTCTGGCTGGCCTCCTGCATCAGCCAAACCCCTGCAGTCAAGGCACAGGGCTCCCTCTGCACCAAGCTTGGTCACAGTGCCAAGCCTGGCCATTGCAGAGGGCTGCATTACCCCACCTCCTGCTAAGGAGGTTTCTTGCTCTTTTTTATTTTTTTTTGAAGTATCTGGTGCTTATTGCTTCAGGACTTGGAGGATGAGTCCCATGTGCTGATACACAAGTCACAGCTTTTCTAAAAGTACTGCTGAGAAAAGATTTATTCTGCACTTTTACTGCCTTTTTCTGCTCCTCTTGCTCGGTCACTCCAAACAACAGGCTGCAGCTGGCTGATGTGGCCAGACATTTTGCATTCCAAAAAAATCCCTGTCTCTTCCTTCCCCCTTGTCCCCTTGCCATTCTCCCCTTCTGATGAGATGATGGTATGCCATGGGACAAGGGATGCACCCAGTGTGTTTAACCCCACAGAAGAGGTGAGGGGGATTGGGCATAGATGTGAGGCTGTGCCCAGGAACTGTCCTCAGTGCTATGACCTTTTGGAGTTTTACACCCTCTCAGAGACACTCATCCCATCTCACTCCCACGGTGAGTGCTGCCATACTACAAGGACACATAGACCTAAGATGGATCAGCTCTGCCTCCTGGCAGAAACTGCCAACCTACATGAAGCAGAATAAACTTTATTTCTCTCCCTCTATGAGCTGCTGCATGCAAACCTTGAGGAGCCTATCAAGAAAATATGTCCCTGGTTACTTGTCCAGTTTCAGGCCTTTGCACATACCATTGAGATTGTTTGGGTGCAATTAAAAAAGAATATGATAAAAATGCAGCTGTGTGCTGTTCATCTGAAAGGCTCTGACATCACCTAATTCTGCTTATAATAACTCCTATTATGGTTTGTAATAACTAATGTCTACCTGAGGTTTTCATACCTCCTCCAGCTCAGTCCCAAATGCAGGCTGTCTCAGCATTGCATCTAATCTGCATTGCAAGATACCTTTCCTGCCTGCTTCAAAAAGCTTCTGGCTTGTGTCACCCCAAAACATGTGCTCATGGAGTCAGCCATGAAGCCACCTGTCCAAATAACTGGAACAGCTCAGGGCAAAATCCAAGCAGACAGGTAAGCTCCTTATCATAGAATGGAGATTTAAAAATAACTTATGTGCCTGAAGCCTATATGGATGTTAGAACATAATAATATTGAAGTGTGTCATTAAGTGGAGGGTGCAGTTTCACATATGGGACAGAGGCAGAGGGGGATTAAAAGTATGGCAACACACAGTTATTAGGGCAGGCAGCTTCCACTGAGTTTGGTCATTCAGCAAGGCAGGACACTGCTACCCCCCACCTTCCCCACCCTGGTATGTAGGATCCCTGAATTTCACCTTCCCTCTCCCATAGCTACTTCCTCAGGCACCCTTACACCTCTGACTGAAATGGAAATGTTTGATCCACCCCAGTGTGGGATTCATACCTCAGGAAAGAGGCACACTGTATCTTATGCTGGTTTCTGTAGTAGGACATTCACGAGTGGCTCTAGAAGTGCCTGTTCTCTTGACTCTCTACCAAGAGAGATTGCAAGAGCAGCTTGGAGGGAGCTGCACTATAGCTGGGCAAGAATCCCACCTTGGTCGTCTGCCTGGTGGTAGCCATTAACCAAATGAAAACACGAGGTAATTCATCCAGCCCCTCATAAATTAGGACAGAAAAAGCAACTCCAGAGTTTTCCATCTCTCTCTAAACTACAGAAAGATTCAAACACGGGGATTTTCAGACAACCAAAATGGAATGAGGTAAAAGACACCTAAGTGACTTGCTCTCAACCCCTAGGAGATCTGTGGCAGAGCAGGTTTTCAGACCCACGCCTGGGGGAGTCCCATCCGTAGCCTGCTCATCAGCCAACCCTTCCTTCTCTCTAATTTGTCACTAATTGCTGAAATAATTCATTGTTTCCAGATGCCAATCCACAGTGGGTGGCACTGACATTCCTCACACTTCTCACCCAATTACGGCCTCTCTGCTACATCTGGCATTTGTTTCTCAGGCAGACATTCCTGGAGAGGGAATGAGATGGTGCCCTCACCACTTACATCATTACCCCCCAAAAAAGCATATGACAATCTTGAGGCCCTCAAGCACTGGAGTGCTGAGAGTGTTTTATAGTGATTTCCTTCCACTGCCATTTGTCTGCACCTCAATGTGCAAGCACATGCCACTGTGCAGCTGAGCCAGCTCATACCCAGCTATCCCTGTCCTGGCAAGGAAATTACCCAGAAAATCGGTGATATGAGCTCTCTGGGCTAAGCTGCAGAGCAGGTGTTGCTAAGGGCTCCTTCCCTTCAGCAGCCATCTGACCTAGCCTTGGTAGAACATACATTATGGGTGTGAAAGCACTTCCCCACTCTCTCCTCCAAGTGGCAGTGTCTGAGAGGGTTGTATGCACCTATTTCTTGTGTTATAGGAATTTTTCATATTCTTTTCTTCCCCGTACAAATTCTTCTGAGGATTTTTTTTTTCTTAGTACTTTTCTGTCTCAGTCAGAGGTTCCTTCAGGGAACTGCAGAGTTGCAAACTCCTGCCACTCAGATATCTGCATTTCACTAGTGGATGAAGGAGACCCATTAGTGTCAACTAAGAATTATTGTCAACCTGTGAGGCTGCTCTGGAGAAGCCAGAGCAAATAAAGGTAGCATCTGCCCTATTATTTCTGAGGTTGCAGAAGGTTTTGGTGGCAGGCCACACAAGGTTTGGGACTCGGGAGTGCTGGCAGGAACAAAGACAAGATGAGGGGTCAAAAGGGATGGAGCAGGAAGGGCAGAGAAGCCAGCTAAAGGGAGGTCCAGGGGAACCAAAGTTACTGGGCAGGGGGCTGCCCACTGCTCCATGGCAGGAACAGCCTCTGAGCCTACCTAGGTAGGTTGGGAGAGCTGGACCACAAGAAGCAGGAGGAGATATGGGGGCTAGAGGTGATGAAGGGTGTCACTGGCCAAGGCAAATGGGAAAAGATCTCATCTCCGCCGCTTTACCTTCCTGCCTCCACGGTACTGACCAAAGATTCTTGCTAGCCTAGATCCCCTTTGTGCTTTAAAAATTTGCCACCCTTCCACAACTCAGTAATGACAGAGTCTGCAAAACGTTTCCTCTGTTTGAAAAGGGCAAGCTCCCACAGCTTGCCTGTGAAGTGGCAGGAGCTCAGATCAAAAGGCCCTCAGAAACTCCTGCAACTCAAAACCCAGCCCACAGAGCCAGAAGACAGTCCAGGCTGAAGATAACCACTTAATATCTCCTGTCTTCAATGCCTGCTGCCTTGTGGCCTTAGTATCTCATCACTACACATGACAAAAACAAGCACAGCATTCTCCTGGCAGGGGGGTGAGCTTTGATTGTGGTAACATCCAGTAGCAGAGGGCCACACTCTTAACACACTGCTCTGACACTGCAGCCATTCCTGCCCTAACAAAGCACCCTTGCACACTGACAGTCTTTCCTGAGCTCAACAGATGGGGTAGCCTGATGTTGCTACATATTCCTCATTATCACTGCTGAAAAATCTAAAACATGGGAGGAAAAGAGGAGAGCTAAAGTTCTCTTAGGGCACCACCAGTTTTTAAAGGATTTCACTTAAATTGAACAGTCTGAAGGCCTTGCTTAAACATGCCAAGTGTCAGGAGAGACAAAAACCATGGAGACTCTGGCAAAATTCATTTTATACTGCATACTTCTGACCTGACTGGAACCTGCATGCCCCAGGACACAGCAACTCATTTTGCTACCTCATTCTGCAACAGTGGGACACACTGAAAAGCTGCAGCATCAACTTGGTGAACCACAAATGGATGCTTTTATCTCTGCTCAGTGAAGCTAAAGAACCCCTATCAACACTGTGATCATACTGGCAACAGAACAAACTTGATCTTGACACTGCAATGTTTAACCCACCAGCAGTGCTCCCTGCCCACAAGAGCTGGCTGGGCAGGACAAACACATCACTGGTGTCAGAGAGGGCTTTCCTCTCCCCTGGCACTGCACATTCATGCAGCAGCCTCTCAGTTTTCATTATAAGCTCCCTGGGACAAGAAACTATTGGTTTGCTCAGTTCCAAGCACAAAAATAAGTTCTGCTCGTGCTAAATTCCTACCAACAGAAGTTCAACAAGCAGAGCTCCTGCCTCCTTTGTAAAATTCCAGCCCCAGCTTCACCCCAGAGGAAATGTTCTCCAGGAACAGTTGTTTTACAGCAAAGGAAAAGCTGCCTTACCTGCGGCTCAACCAGCCAGTTCTCCTCCTCACTTTGAGCTGGCTTTGTAAACTTAAAAGCTGAATAAAGAGGGATTTTGTCCTTAGTGCTGTAGAGGGTTGCAAAGCGTGGCTCTTTGTTGTACTGCTGACAGATTTTCACATGGAACGGCTCCGTAAATCCTTCGGGTGGGACTTGTCCAGGGAAGAACACGTTACACTCGGCAAAACCAGTTTCATCCTCTCTAACAACTCTTCCCTGGGAAAAGCCTGGGAAAACTGAGATGCAAAGCAAGAATACAATTGACGTCTCCATGGTCCACTCCCTGGAGCCGAGGGAAGCCCCGTCTGCCTCCGCTGGGTACGGCAAAGGACCTAGGCTCAGAGTCCATGCAGCAGCGAAGCCAGAAAGCGTCTGGAATTCGGGTGTAGCGTGCGAGGGAAATGAAATACGAAACCGCAGCCGATCCCTTCGGAGAGCCAGCGCGTTCTGCAGGCAGCGCGTTGTGAAACCGAGCGTGCGCCGGGCTGCTCTGACACACGCTGCGGACGCCAGCTGCCCGCAGGAGACGATGCCAAGCAACCTGAAATCATCAGGGCTCCTTGGAAGAGGAGGAGGGACGCCGGTGGCAGCGGCAGGGCTGGAGCCGAGCGGCACCGGCTGTCCGGGCTGGGGCTCAGCGCCGGCGGGGGTGTGGTGTGCTGCATTGCAGCAGTCCCCGGCAGGAATTTTGGCTGACACAGCCAGAAATGTTCCTGAGGCTGTCAGAGGGGATGCTGCAAAGTCAGATTCAACCGCCCCGAAGAAGGTATTAGCTGTCCTCTCCAGCTGTGAGCCTGGCCAAAGGAGGGGGAGAGAAGGAAGAGAGGGGCAACACTGGAGCTGCTGGGAGCCCCCTTTGTCCCTTTTTGGGGTGTCTGTCATCACTGTTGCTGCCAGCCACGTGCTGCTTAGAGGCTTGGGAAAGGCGTTCACCTCCCATCTCTCCTGGCGCTGTATGGGGAATTCAAAACCCTACATTATCACCTCGTCTTGGGAGACCCTCTCTCAGAAGAGATTGACAACAGGCAGAAGGATGAAGACCCTCGGATCACACACCCCTAATCAGCATCCATCACAGAACATTTTGGCCAAACCTATGGAACTGGCAAAAAAATGAAATGAAGCTGCTCCTCTGAGTTTATGTTCAGCAGAGTAACCATCCACCCAACAAACAGCTGCCAATGATACCTTGGCTACTGCTGGGTAAAAGCAGTATTCCTTCAGTGACTGGGAAAATGAATGTTTTCAAAATAGTGGAGATGGAAAGGAGATTACAGAGCAGGACCTTGGAGTCGAGAAAAGGTAGCATTTTTTCATCCAAGAAGTGAGATGTGACCAGCCGTGTTGCCAACAACTTAAAAAAAAATCCTATGTGCCAATAGGGCACAAGTCCTTTTTATAATACAACTTCCAAGCAAAAAACCTCCCAAGTGCTACCATCCCACAAGTGCTTTGCAGACAAGGTAGGATTATGTCCTTTCTGAAAATTATGAAGTGGGACGGTGAGTGGTTAAAGTGCCTGCCCAAGGTCAGAGAAGGAGTCTGTGAAAAGCTAAAAATAGGCTGCACTGTATGACTATCATTCCTCTACTCAGGGATGACTTCTGGAAGTATCAAGACAAGGAAATACGTCAGCACCTCTCGGTGTGGTGATATCAGCTAGGGGATACAGAGGCAGGCTGGACAGGCTGGGGAACAACAGGAAATGTAGTAAGTGGCTTGGGTTTAGTCCAGGCAGATGACTGGTCACCCAGCCCTGCCAGAAAGAATTAGTCATGCTCAGGAAAGGTGATGGAAAGGAAAGCACAGACATAAAATTTCATTTTCCTGGATGTGAAGAGGCTCTTGGAAAATCAAGAAGTGAAGCTGAACCTTTGCTGCCAGGTGCTTTTCTGGTCCCAGACTTGCAATTACCTGGGCAGCAGAAGAAAATATTTTCCTAAGCACAGTAAGCCCTGCTAGTCAGGCAAAGCTAGGTCAGACAATGAATTTAAACACCCCACTTCAAGGCTGACATGCATTACCTCAGGATGAGCATGGTCCCAATCCAATGAAAAGGCAGCATGAGGTGTCTCAAGATGTGCATGACAGCAGGCACTAGCATGCTGAACAGATCAATGATTTCCACCAGGAAGCATCCTGCCTCTGTCCTAGACCTGTGAATCAACCTCTTGCCTCGAAGTGGCAACTCTGTCTCGTCAGATGTACAGCCCCAAGCTGTCTTCTGAGCCTCAAGGGTTTTTATGCACTTTTTGGAAAACTCTGAGGAGTTCTTTCAGGGTGTGAGGCTGGGGTCTGTCTGCCAATTTAGCTCTGCATTTACCAGCAAACAGATAAACCTGACTCATCCTGAAGAGCAGGAGCTTCAGGTTCTCACCTCCTATGAGGAGCATCTATTGAAAGCCAGCATGGAATTCCACTCCTCTACTGCCAGTTCTATTTTCTGTCCAAGCAAGGTGCCTTTCCAGTTTCTATCTAATTTAAGATAGCTGTTGTGACTCTTGAACACAGAGCTGATGTTTTTTTCTCTTGCTAACATCACTATGAATAAAGGGAGAAGTGCCATCATCATGCTGTGGCACTCACCATGCTGAAAAGATAAAGACAAAAGGACTGCTCTGCCCTGGGAAGGCTACACTCTCAGCCAAGGGACCACAGACAAAGGACTCAAACACAGCAAGATGGAGTTGGCCAGATGTTTTGATGACTTGGTGCTGCAGTGGCTTATCTGCTATCAGATGCTTTTGCAGGAATCACAGGGAG
This sequence comes from Phainopepla nitens, assembly GCA_013400175.1. Taxonomy (NCBI): domain Eukaryota; kingdom Metazoa; phylum Chordata; class Aves; order Passeriformes; family Bombycillidae; genus Phainopepla; species Phainopepla nitens. The sequence continues at coordinate 525,025 of VXBQ01007740.1, forward strand.
TGATGCCTATAGGCAGTGATAGGGAGCGATGCCTATAGGGCCTGATGCCAAAAGGGGATTCAGATCAGATTCAAAACAGCCCTGAGGCTGTTGACGTGAGCAGAAGGGCTCTGGCAAAATACACACTGGGTTGGCAGTGGGCAGCGTGAGCTGGTGGTGTCAGCATGAACTGTGGCAGCAGTGTGGCCTCATGGGACCTGGGGCTGCCTTCTCCAAAGCCATCAAGGGGTGACAGTGCAATAAGCTGAGCGGTGTCAACAGCGCAGGCAAGAACCTGATGTTTCATGTGATGGAGCAGAGGGAGCCCAGGGAGGATGCAGAAGGATGTGGCCAAAGAGACACATGAGAAAAGAGATCATAGAATTGCAGAATATCCCAAGTTGGAAGGGACACACAAGGATCATCGAGTCCAACTCCTGGCCCTGCACAGGACCCCAAGAGTCCCACCCTGTGCCCAAGAGCATTGTCCAAAGGCTTCTTGAAGTCTGTCAGCCTTTGTGCTGTGACCACTTCCCTAGGGAGCTGTTCCAGTGCCCAAACACCCCCTGGCTGAAGAACATTTTCCTGATACCCAACCTAAACCTCCTCTGACTCAGCATCAGGCCATTCCCTCGGGTTTTGTCACTGGTCACCACAGAGAAGAGATCAGTGCCTGCCCCTCCACTTCCCCCCATGAGGAAGCTGATCACTCAGTGGCAGGCAGAGGTGTGGGAGAGACAAGAGAAGCTGTAGATAACAAACTATAGAGACACAGAGATTGCAAGGCATGACAGAGGTAAAGCGTGTTGGGGAAAATTAAGAGAGGCTAGAGAGAAGAAAGGGCAAGAAAAGAGGTAAGGATCCAGGAAATGGTATTGACCAGCAGGAAAAGGAAGATATTGGGCAAAAATTAGAGTTGAGGTGGATCTGCATTCCTGAAAATCTGGGGTGCATAGAAAAGGTGAAAAAGGAAAACAAATAGAAATTGGTGAGGAAACCTAGAAGGTGGGTTGTGACAGGTCAAGTGAGAGGATGAGAGAAATTTGAGCAAAGTCTCTTGTGATAAGAAAATGAGGAGAAAATATGAGGAGGAATAGGGGGAAAGGAGAATGAAAGGTTTATATCCATCTTTATTGACCGGACAGAGATGAGCAGTCTTCCTGTTCTCCAAGGCTCACAAGCATCAAGAACAATGTCTCAAAAGGAAGAATGCCTCCCTGCCAAACAAACCTGAAAAGCATGTCAGCATCCAAATCTAGCCATTAAGAAGCTGCCAGGCTTGTCTGTCTGCTTTCCCACACTGCTTCTCCAGCCCTGTCTCTGTTCACACGACTGACACTGGATTTGCTACAAATAGAAAATCCATCCCCTCACATGCTTGACCCCTCTACCCTAGTCTTTCAAAACATTCTTGACTCCAAATATTTTTCCAGGCTGGATCTCCAGTCTCCTATCATGGCCTCTGTGAGACTCTAGTGTTGTATGTGACTGTCTCTTTCTCCTGAGAAGAAAAGGAAGAAGACAGTGTCTCCAAGGGCAAGCAGTCTCATGAGAGAGACACCATTTGTTTCAGTAGGCATACCAAGCTTGGACTTGGAGCACAACAGTGCCAGCAGACATGCCATGGCATGTCAGAGAACACATCTGCCTCCTCACTGTTTCATAGGGAAGCAGTATCTTTTTAAAATTTGGTTAAAAACTTGCACTGGGAAGGGAGCCCAGTGCTGAGCTGCAGGGAAAAGCAAGAGTGAAACAATTTTCCTATTGTAACTAAGAGATTCAAGGGCAAGGGGAGGGGGTGGGCAGGAGGACAACAAACTCTTTAGGGAAGAGTTTAAAACCACATTTTTGGGATTTTGATTCCCACTTAAAATGAGGTTTTGATGGCAATCTTTGCTACCTTTTGTCATCACACCTTCCCCACGTTGTCCCTGGTGCTGGTGAGGAATGGCCCTCCACTGCCAGTGCTGCTTTGTTGCTCAGCTCTGCCATGATGCTCACCAGCAAGGGTGGCCTGTGAGAGGCCACAAACTGCCTCAGACTGCCAGGAATCCTGATCTGGCTCCTCTGCTTCTTCACTTGCATTTTCTCCTGTCCAGACTCAGTGTCCACCCACAGTAGACAGTGGATGCCATGAAGTGGTGTCACATTGAAATCAGAAGAGAAAAAGAGCATGAAGTTTTAAACAAAAAATTATAGAGGAGGTTGCCCATGGTGTACAGTCAGATGAAAAGGGAAGAGTGAAGCACCCAAACTGCTCTATGGATGGTAGCACCATTAGAACAGAGACATAGTCTCATTTTGTACAAAAACTTGCACAATGGAAGACTGACAGGCACCTTGTAAACCATGAAGTATAAATGCATTGCATAAATACTGAATAAAATTAATAAAATCCAAAGACTGCTTCCTTTGGCATTTCATCACAGTCTTCATACCCAAGAGATCTCTGTTGATCTTCAGAGTGTTTAAAAGATGCACAATGACAATCTCATGCTAGACAGCAAAAGCAGGATGGATGTAGATTAGCAGTATAAGGCAATGTTTTTAATAGTGCAAATGATTATCTGTCAAAATGAGCTATTAGGGATGTACTGAAAGCCCCAGTACTTTCATTCTTTAAATTAGGAGGTGCCTTTTAACATGATAACAACTTTTAAAAAAGAGTTGATATTTCAACTGTAATGGCCTTTGTTTTACAGACTGTCAATCAGCCAGAGCCATAACAGCTCTTACACACCTTAAATCTGTTTTGGACAGGGAAGTTATCCACTTACATGCTTTTCTTTTAGGTATTAATATTGATTTTTTTACTTTTTGTTTTATTTTATATCTTCAAAAGTGCAGTGTGATTCAGTCCATGCTGAGAGCTTGCCACGCTACCCATGCTGCCCAAAGCAAGGCGTGAGACAGCTCCTGACAGTCTGCATTGACAAAAGACCGGTGAGTGGGAAGAAGGTATAGGCTAGAGGTATAGGCTTGTTAAGCTTGCATCATTTTCAGAAGAGGGAAGGAGAAAGCCATAACCCTTGAGAAAGCTAAACCTGCTGGCAGGATCCAGAACCTCTAATCAAGAGGCAAGATAGTAGCCACACCCAGGACTGCCTGTCTCCAGAAACACCACTGTGTTTTGGAACCAGTGAGTAGTAGGAGGAGTGAGATGTTCTGTATTAAAGGTGTGGCCAGACCCGACAGATGGATATGAGATTCCAGCTGCTCCCCAGCTCCAGCACCCTCTGTGGCACCAGACTGGCAGTGGAGAGGCCCCTGTGGAGCCCAGTCACCCAACAGCCAAAGCAGAGAGGCAGGCACCACAAGGCTCTGGCTTGCATCATTCTACATGGCCAGGTGAGGACGAGATGGCATCCTCCAGATGTGCCTCTGTCTCTGCACCAGCTTTAAAGTGAACCCAGCATGTCCACAGCTGGTCAGACAAACCTCAGGCAGGATCTAATGTACTCCTGCCACCACAGAGACTTAGCCCACAAAAAAATTAAGTGTATTGGCTGTGTGAGAGAAGAGTGAGCAGCTCTTTCTCCATTCTCATTTCAGGCCTTGGCTTGCTACTGAAATACATAATTGCAACTGCTCTAGGCATAACAGTAATATCAAATTTTCCACATATGTTGCTTCTTGGCCAGTACTGCCTAGGGAAAAATTCAGATGTGAAAAACACAATCAGCAGTCCCAGAATCCTGTCACTACCATGAGTATCGGGCTCAAATTCTGCCCTTAGAGTTCACAGAATAGCATCGGTGCATGACAGCCAGGATGGGGTATTTCCTCTGAAATAAAAAAGCAGCAGTGCTTTTAGTCACACTGACAGCAGGGTAGAGGGAAGTACTGCCCTCAAATTAGACCTCTAAACAAACAGGTGGCTGTTGGGATTGCAGGTTAAATTACAAGTGCAAAACCCAAAGCCCCTGAGGAAAGATAACTTAGTCTCTTTCTATTAAGCTCAGTTCAGCATCTAGGAAATTGAGCCTTAGATCTTACCTCCATCAGGAGGCAAAAGAGGTTTGGTCTCAGCTGACGCCAGGATGTAAGAGCCAGTGACAGGAATCACTGTTCTGCTGCCCTGGGCTGTTTGCCACTGAACTCTGCACAAATAATCAGAAGGAGAATCACTTTCTGTCCTTTAGTTCTGTAGTGAAAGCACAAGAGCAAGAGTCTCGCAGTCTAGCCTGGACCACTTTACTTGCCGTCCCTCTGAGCAGCAGCCCCTGTGCCCACGCCAGGACATGGTGCTCTCTATCTCCTCTGCGCAGCAGCCAAAGGAACCAGAACTCCTTGAGAGCACCACAGCCTCCCAACCTCCCTCCAGCACAAGGCCTGCATCACCACTCCACCTGTTCCTAACTGAGCATCCTTACACTTGATGGGAAGTGCTTTGAAGTCTACCAAGCAGAGACTACAGAGCTCATAACTGGTAAAGACTGCAGGAGCTGGAGCTGCTGGAGTAGGCAGACTCTAGCACAAAGAAAACCTGAAGGGGGGAGAGATGTAAATAGTGAGGCACATTCATCACACGCCAAACATTCCTGTGCAAGCCCTACCCCCACAGGCACCAGCTCTATTGGTCTTCCCTCCACAGCTGCTCACATACTGCTGTGCTCTGGTGGGTGGGACTCCCCACAGTGGGATGCAGCACCTTGCACAGGACCAGGACTCCTCCCTCTATTCCTGCTTAAATGGTTACCTCCAAGGATAACAAAGCCAAGTTATTAGGGGTGCAGTAATACAGTACTAGAGAGGAGCAATGAGGTCAAGCTGCTCAACGTGCGTGTTTTTGCAGGGACAGACATGAGATGTGGCTGCTTTCACCGTGCTCATGGCAGGCAACTGGACAAGGAGAACAGGAAAAGGGAGGGAAATGCAAAGCTTGGATGCAATTACTAATCCTCAATAGCAATGATACAGAAACAGGCAGTGTCTTGCCAAGACGAGGCACGTCTGCAGAGGCGTTTGCAGCACACACACCTTCTTGGCGTGCCCCAAGCCTTCAGGGGAGCAATGCCCTGTTCAAAAAGCCTCCTGCCCACACTCATGGTGGAACTCAATGTTAAGGAACTGGCCACCAGAAGTCCTGAACCAATCAATTCTGCTAATGGTGTTCTTATACTTCTAACCACCATTAACCACTTACACTTCAACTGAACCCCTCCTGTCTTTCTGTATAAATCACAAAACAGAGATCAAAACCCAAGAAGGGAACCAATTTTGCCAGGCTGGTGTCATCCATAAGTGGCTTCGGTCAGAGCTACTGATCTTGTTGGAGAAGCCTGCTTTATCCTTAGTCTGAGTCCCACAACATGACCCCGTTTACAAGTCTTGCTCAAATAAAGTTGATGGCTCTGATGGCAACATTAAATACCCTATGGGCTTTGTAATATAGGAAATCAAATTTCAGAGCCTGCTCTTAATTATATCAAGAAGTTGCAGAGCAAAAGCCTTTGGGTCCATTATTTGTGGTTTTATATAAAGGGAAATGCACAACACTTGGGGAGGGGGGCCTTTGACTTTGTCAAGGTCCCCTGGCTAGTGGCAGTGCTAGGAAGAAAAGAACAGTTTCCTGAGCCCCAGCCCTCTGCACTGACATAGTTCTGCAAAAGCAGAAGGCTCCCTTGAGGCCTCAGCAGCTAAAATACTGTGAATTTGCAATCAAGAACTAAAAAACAACCTGATTGATCCCACTTGTGGGGATTTCATTGTTTTTCAAGCTCTTGTTCTTTGTTTCCATCTGAATCGGAAAAAACTCACTTCTGCCCACGTCTGAAAGAAACAATGTGGCTGGTTAAAACTCTTCCAAAGCCCCAGTGGCCTCATTACAGGGCAAGCCCTTTGCACAGTGTGCTAGTTCGGTAAATAAAAGACAACTAAGGATAACTAAAGGTTCTCACAGTGGTTAAGAGAACTCACTGCTGGCTGATACCAGCTAAAATCCTCTTAGGTAGGAACAAGTGTTATTATATTCATGCAGCATCTTTGGATCCCATGATCCCATGGCTGACCTTCTTTTCGATTGGTTTGAGGACCGCACTACTGAGATGTTGCTGGAAAGGAACCTGAATTTTGTTTTAACTTGGTCAGGATGACATACAGCTGTTTTACTTTTCTTATAAATTCTTCCTTGTATTCCTGTTTTGGAGATTGGAACTAAATTAGGAGACTCTGTGCTTCAACACTGGGTTCTCTATTCTTTAGAGCTCTGTTTACAAAAAGCACTTACCTGCATCTTGAAGCTTTCAGTAACTGAAATTTCAAGTCCAGAAGGATCTCATCTAACTTCACCTCATGTTTGGAACATAACTACTTATTTAGTTTTACATTGTAAACTCCACATCTTCTGCTTGCATTTGTAAATTACTAATGACATATAGAGCAAGATTTTCTGGCATTGCTCAAGAAAGTGAGTGAATCATCTCCCAGAGGAACCTGTCACTGTCCACTGAACAGATAAAGGGCTCTAAAGATTTTAGACTATATACCTCACTTACCTGGAGCTGTATGAGAGTAATCCTAAATCTAAGGGAGAGATGCACAAAAACTTATTCAGACAGGACTTATTCAGACAGAAGATATTGATAAAGAATTAAAACATTAAAAAACTTACAGAGAAATATGTGTACAAGCTCCTGATGTTATTGCTAAAAGTTATAGCTGCAGCTGACTCTTACAGAGACAAGGTCATCCCCACTCCACCCTGTTTAACAAACTTACTTGTGGAATACTTCACTGGTTTCTTTATTCCACATCTACACAAAGAGAGAGCTAAAGTCAGCAGGTCCTAAGCCAGAGTCACTGTGGTACATGGACAGACAGCCCTTCATTCTGTATAGCACCGGTTTTCAAAATCTGGGCACCCTGCTACTGAGATTCCTCCCAGCCAGATGGAGTCATTGTCAGCCAGCATTAAGGAAAGGATAAAATTAGCTTGGCTATTAGAAATGTTTGGTTAATAAATAAAACAGTAGGACAGTTTTGCTTAACAGTGGATGCAACCATAGACAGAGGTATGTCCTGGCTGCTTGCCTGGATGTAAATAGTGCATGGCTAAAATTATTTGCTTTGTCCAAGCTCAAAAAAAAAAAAAAAATCCCTTCAGTAGAAACAAGAGAGCTTCCATGGAGCTGAGCATGCATCCAAGACTGTGAGTCCAGGAAGCATTAGCTGTGTGTGTCTTGGGGCGCCACTCCTTCCTGCAGCACCTCCCTTCCCCAAGTCCCTGAGTGCCTTTGGGCTGACATCACGTCTCACGCTGGAAAAGCACTGGGATGCCGGCGGAGAGCCGCGCAAGGGGGGAAGCAGACAGAGAGAGGCACAATTCACAGAAGACGTATTCACAACCGGGGTGTCGGACCTGCAGCACTGGCCTGGCTCCTTTAATGGCTGGCTGAGGAACCACAGTCTGCGGTGTCTGATGAAGGCCATCACTGCCTCAAGGAGGATCCAGATCAGCTCCTCATCCTGTGTCTTTTCTTCCAGGGAATTCCTACTCATCCCTGGGATTTTCCCTCTGTGGCGAATAGGTCACACTCTGTTGCTGCAAAGCAAGAGTTCGCAGCTGCTAAATGCACCCGTGACTGGAGTATTGAAGGCACAAAAATCCCAGCAGCCCAGGGAATGGAATGGAGCGCAGAAGCAGAAAGCTGGAGAGATGATGCCATGGGAGGCGTCAGGGCAGAGGTCATGGGCTGGAACGACTTTGTGAGCAAAGAGAAGCAGCAGTAAATGGCATTTACTGTCCCATGGCATGCAGCGGGGAAGGTGTGACCGAGAGCAAAAGAACACAAGATGGCCTCATCGCAAAGCAGTCCCTGCTGACTCACTGGCTGAGTCACAGCCTTGCCCAGCTTCTATTCTTTTTCCAATCAAGGAAACAGCAACTTCCCACGAACTGCTTTTAAGGCTGGTTTGGATGCTGAGCATTCCTGCGCCAAGTTTCTACTCTTGACAATCCCCTGTGCCCGTCTATATCTGTTTCCTAGCAGGAGGCACAATCTTTCAAAGCACACAGTGTCCTGAGGGAGGAAACGGGGCTGTGGTGCTGTGGCCGCCCCAAAGCAGAAACAGGATTTACAATTTACTGCTGATCGGCCATGCAAGCTGTGCCTCAGATGGCCAAAGACAGGCTCTGACGAGAAAGGGGAGGCAAGGGGAAAATTCAAGCTGGGAAATTTCCATTCTGGCACTGAACCTCTGCCCTGCTGGGGAAAATGCTCACCTTCAGAGCGCTGCTTTCAAAGAGGAGATTGCACATCGTCCTGCTGTACGTTAAGGGGGGGAAGAAGACAGCCTACATTGGGGACATGAAAACTCAGGAATTACAATTGCTTCAACTAAATTCCTTTCTGGATTCAGAAAAAAATCAGTGAAAATCAAGAAGCAAGAGTAATGCTAGAGATGGAAGAAAGGAGAACCAAAACCCAAAGAAAGATTTCAAGAATAGAAAACTTACACAGGAAACAGGAAAAAATCCCTACACTGGGAAGGCTAAAAGGGAGTTTTTAAAGTCCATTAGGAACATAAACAATCTTCATAACACGACGGGCCAAGAAGTCGATGAGAAAAACATTAACAAGGCTCCAAGCTGGCACAAGGTTTTTAGAAATGTTTTTGTTCTCTTTCAGGACACAATGTCTTTTGCAGTCTTGCCATGATCTCAGAGAAGGACCAGCACTCTGGTGAGACCTACATCCTAAAGCACTGGGATAACCAAAGAATATTGGTCTCCTGGTGTGATCCACAAGCAAATACAAAATTGCACTGAGAATGTGTACAGGTACTACAAAGGATTTGGGACACAAAGTGGCTATGCCAGTGACACCAGCAAAGGATTTATTTTTAAGACCGATGGCCCTAACACAACCAAACGTGTTTACTTGTTGCAGCTCAAAGACTACATGGAATTTTCTAATCCAAAAAATGACAACCCTGAGAAGGACTCAAGAGTCACCACGGACATGTACCTGGATTCAAGTTCCCAGTGCAGTGGTGTGGGTAAAAAGGCCAGTGAGATCCTCAGATAAACAACCGCATAGAAAGCTGTGGGAGGAAAGTGGTTATATCTCTCTAGTTTGCATCAATGGAGCTGATGCTGAAACAGTTTTTATACTTAGTTGTTGATAGGCTGGATAGAGAGCAAGAAAAAGCCCTCAAATAATTGGTGTGAGGAAGAAAACAATCCCAAGACTAGAAGAGCCCAGGCTGCTTACTTTATCCAAAGGCAGCAGCAAGACTAGATTACAAAGTATAAATACCCAGTGAGAACACAGGCTTTTAAAATTACCACAGAAAGGCACAGGAGGCACCTGTGGTTGGAAATAAAGATGACTGAAATTAAAAATAAGGTGCAGTTTTAAACAGTGAGGATAATTAATCACTGGAGGAATTCACCACTTCCCTTCCACCACCAAGGGAAGTGGTGTCTTCTGGTTGTCATGTTTTCCATGAAGCACACGATGCCTTTCTAAGGGTTGACACAGCCAAATTGCTCAGCAAAAACTGGAGCAGCCATGGGAAGGGGGAAGATCTGGGGTTTTGTTACTGTGTGCTTGTTTACACTATCTGATGACATTTCAATGCATGATCCAGGAACACAGGAATTCATTCTTGCCACCTTTACCAGTGAACTTGGATGGTGTCCCCTTCTACATCTCTGCACTTTGGTAATCTTTAATCCCTTCCCTTATGCTTGGCTAGTCAAAAACACACGGAGAATGTCCCTAAATGTCAAAGCCTGCCTGGTAGGGCAATAATTCTCCTCATGCGGGGTGAGCCCTGCTTGGGAAAGAGCTCTGTGATGTGACCCAGAGGGGCTGAGAAGCTGATGGCGATATTGATGAGTGCAGACATGCTCTGAGAATAATTACTGGATGTATGTATTAAACCCTGTATGTTTAGACATCTGTAAACCCAAAAGTTGTGGGCCTGGGAAGGTTAGGTGCTTCTGAAACAAAATTGAGTTTGTATTTTTCGGAGTCTAGGCTCAGGCACCTCCACTTCACCAATATCCTTCTTTAGCGCTCAAGTCTTCTAAGGAGACGAAGCCGTTGACCGTAAAACACATCTTCACATTGATACACACAGTCTGGGAGAAAGGAAGCTCCCTGGGGAACAATTCTGGCCAAAGACACAAAGCCATTCCTTTACTATTTGAAGAATCTTCCAATCTGCTCAGAGCAGGGACTGTGCTAGTTTTTAACACACAGTGGGATGCTCGCCTTCAACGCAAGAGCAGGAGAGGTCCCCTCAGTTCTTGAGGTCTTTAAGCAAGACTGGATGCCTTCTGCCAGATGGATATTACAACTGAAGAGTGGGCACTGCCTTCAGGACATGTTACCGAGCAGAACATAACATTCTGCTGCACCACGACAGTCAAATTAGCATAACAGTCAGTGCCTCTTGATTTAAAGTCCACAGATTTGTAATCTAGGAATAGCCCCCCCCATCGCAGAATGATGTTCTCAGTTCAGGCTGCTGCAATCTGTAGCCCAATACCACCAAATTCCCAAAGCCAGACTTGTCCGCAAGGTTTGATCTTGAGTTTAAACTGCCTGTAGTGGAAGAAATCACAGACCCATTTCACAGGGTGCCAATAGAGGCTTGCAGATGAGAAAAGGCAATGCTGGATACTTTGGTTGCTGACAGGTATGGCTCTTAGGATGTGACACAGTAATTACTGTCACTATTAATTCAACTTCAGAGTGTAAGTTAACTTGCTTAAAATAACCGGTTTCTTTCTATACTAAAGGCCCACTTCTTCCAAGAGCTTTCTCTGCCGGCTCGTTGACGCAAAGGGTGCAATTTCCATTGCTGCTGCAGCTCCCCGGGCAGCAATATCTGTGGGACCTCTGGTGGGCTCTCCTCTAAATTGCATGCACTCAGGAAAATGTTTCCGTGTTAATCCCTAGATACATCAGACAGCCTTTTACTTCACATGCCTGAGCGTGGATTCGCAGAAGCTTGATAATAAAAGGAGCACCTAAAAGGAGCAATAAACACAAGGAAGGAGCTGCATTTTAAGAGGGGCGAATTTAATTCCTCAGTGGTCGTCGTTCGTGCTTTGGCTTCTTTACACAGACAGCAATGCTTACAGAATCACAGAACAGTTCGGGTTGGGAGGGGCCTTAAAGAGCAGCTAGTCCTAACCCTCCTGTCAAGTGCAGGGACACCTGCCCTGAGATGGAAGTGCTCAAAGCGCAGTCCAGCCTGGCCCGGGACGCTGCCAGGGACGGAGCACCCCCAGCTTCTCTGGGCACCCAGCGCCTCAACGCCGTCACAGTAACAAACGTGCTCCTTACAGCCGGCCTAAATCTACTGCGCTAACACCTACACCACGTAAAGGACTGCTCTGCAAGGAGGCCAGGGACAAGTCAGACGTGACCTGCTACCTCAGACTGATGTTCCTAACACAGCCCCGCGAATAAAGACAACGCCTAAGGTACTCCCTTTTCCTCTACCGGCCATTGTTTCTACCCTCCCGCATTACCTCTCCAAGGCCCCCACCCCTCCCGGGTCCCCCCCTCCCGGCCCTGCCCCTCGCAGCGCAGCCGCCACCGCTCTCCGCGGTGCATTGTGGGTGCCCGGCGGGGCCATGGTGGCGGCGTAGGGCCCGGCCGCGCGGTGAGTGCCCGGGACAGCGGCGGGGAGGCTGCGGGAGCGCCCTGAGGGCGGAGAGCCGGCCCCGGGGCAGGGCTCGGCGGCGGCGGGGGGGGACGGGCTGCGGCCGGGCCTGACGCTGCGATGCGGGTCCCCCCCGTGAGGGCGCAGCCCGGCAAGGCCTAGGCAATTCGGCTGCGGGCCGAGCTCGGTCGCTCCCTCTTGGCCCATAACTCCTGGTAGTTAGAAGAGGCTTCTTCAGGTATTTCTGAGCCTTGAGAGGTTTCGGGTTGAGCCTGGGTCGCTGAAGGCCGAGCTGAATACCGGCTGGCTTAGCCAGGGGTGTTCAGCCTGGCGAAGAGGAGGCCCCGGGGAAGCTTACCGCGCTGCACAGCTGCCTGGGAGGCGGCGGGAGCCTCCTGGGGGCCGGCCTCTCCTCCCGGGACAAGGGGAGGTGGCCTGAAGCGGTGGGGGTTTGGGTTGGACATTAGGAAGAATTTCTTCGCAGAAAGGGTGGTTAGACACTGGCATGAGCTGCCCAAGGAGATAGTGGAGTCACTGTCCCTCGAGGTGTTTCAGGAAAGATTGGATTTTGGCACTTAGTGCCCTGGTCTAGTTGACAAGGTTGTATTCAGGCGTAGGTCGGACTCAGCAATCTCAGAGGTCTTTTCCAGCCTGATTAATTCCGTAGCCTAGGAGAAACGGGGATGCTTTCCAGACAATTTGTGAATGCTTCCTGAAACTGCTGCGGCCACGCCAGATCTCGTTGTTCACCTGATTTCGTGGATCCCTCAGTTACGTATAATTAGCACAGATAGGCTATGGGAACAAGTGACTTTCTTGGATCAGGGGTCTGGCAGAATGTGTGCCAGGAGAGCTAAAATGGCTCACTGAGCTTCAGCTGACTTGTACAGCATCATTGAAAAGTGTCAGCTGTCCTTGATTAACAAGTCAAGGCTAGATACCCTCTCACTTCTTTTTAAAGGCGTTCTCCTCTGTTAATTTTGTTTTCTGAGTAGTAGTTCAGTGGCAGTAACTGTTCTTCCTCATGGGATGTTCAAATGCTCCTCGAACTCTTGCCAGGCTGGTGCTGTGACACCACTTCCCTGGGGAGCTATTCCAGTGCCCAACCATCCTCTGGGTGAAGAACCTTTTCCTGATATCCATCCTAAACCTCCCCTGACGGAGCTTCCTGCTGTTCCCTCATGTCCTGATGTCTGATCACGCAGTGCTTTCTGGCACCGATGAGCCGTCCCAAACTCTGAGCTGCTGCTGTGCTTTGGGCTGGCAGGGTCTCCAGGTGCTGTCAGGCAGTGCTGAGCAGGGTGTGTGCTCACGGGGAGCCCGCAGGGCTGAGGCTGAGGCTGGCTGGAGCCTGTTTCACCCTCAGGCACAGAAGGACCGACGGTGGAAATCTGGGCATCCGCCGGTTTGGCTTTTAGGGCATGCTGAGTTCCTGCCGTTCCTGGGGGAGAGCTGGCGACAGCCTCTCCGTCTAGCCAAGCTTCATTTCTTGCACTTTGTTTATCTTGCCTGGTGTTCATCAGTGGCTGGTGATCAGCAGCATCCTAGGCACGCTGTGGTCTCTGTGAGCCAGCATTTCTGGTGGTGGCACCGAGCAGTGGTCTGGGGAGTAATGAAGGGGTCACCTCAGTAGGCAGTCATTTTTGACTGCAGCTTTTCAGGAGGGGAAAGGGTTTAGTTACAAGACTGTACTGCTTGCTTTAAGGATGGGAGATCAGTCCTAGCTGATGTTATTTACTTTACAAATGTAACTTCATATTTGAGTCCACAGATAATCTTTCAAGCGTATTGGGAAAGACTCTTATTTCGAAACCTGAATAGATTCTGTCAGTAAAACACTACTTAAATTTTGAGGATCATGAGCTGAGTGGCAGCTGGTGTACTGTAGTGGGACTTGTCACTGCTTCTACAGGTCCAGGAGCAAAGTAGCTGCTAATGAGTGTCCTGCACTGTGAGTTGTGGTGACAACTTGTTTTATCCCTTGGTTCTGTAGGAGTGAAGATGACGACAGCAGCTAGGCCAACGTTTGAACCTGCAAGAGGAGGAAGAGGAAAAGGTGAAGGAGACTTAAGCCAGCTATCCAAACAATATTCTAGCAGAGATCTTCCTTCTCACACTAAAATCAAATACAGGTTAGTATCGTTTTTGAGTGTCAGGGCAAAGCAGGCTGGGAGTGACTGTTCTGTTATGAGAGGTACACTAAAATTTTCTCAATGCATGTTGATGTGCTTGACACTGAGCAAGGTCCAGGGATTGTGCAGCAGTGCTGAACAAGTGGGCTGAAAGTGAAAGTCTCAGAAGTAGAGCTAGGAGCTGAAATGCATTGCAGGTGCTTTGGGGAGGTTTAGTTTTAGTGATAATTTGTTGCTGTTTATGCACATGAATTATCAGAAGATGAGCTTTGGAGACTGAACATCTTGGGCAGTGAAGTGGAAAGTAAGGTGCCACTGGGGTGAGCTACGGGGAATACTGTCACTTACAGAGCAAGATGGGACGAGAGAAGTGAAGTTGAGCCCATCTTAAAAGCAGGAAAACCACGTCATGTATTTGGCAAAGGACCACTTGGTAAGGGCATTAAGGGGAGGCAGGGGAGCCATGGAATGGCACTCAGGCAGTGGGATGTGTTGGAAGAGCTGGTGTTAAACTGCAGCTGATGTAAAGCTGCAGGTGGTTTACGCAGGTCCTGGGAGAAGAAATTTCTTTAACCAGTGAGAAAGATCATATTAGCTGAAGAATGTTTTCCTGTGTTTGAAATGCATAATAAATTTTTATTTTTTTGAAAGAGTAAATAAAATCTGGAGTCTGTATGATAGAATTTAAATTAAATGTGTTTCGATCTAAAAATGCTCATTTTTTCTAATTGATGTTACTCTTGTCAGTGAAATTACTGTTAAGGTTTTACTTTTGCACTTCTTTTGTGTAGCTCTTTACCCTGTCACCTCTTCTCTCCTGCTCCTTTGATTTTTAAGAATATGTATTCATAAGGGAGCTGAGTGTTCTGGAGAATTTGAAAACAAACAACATTTTGCTGTAATGGGGGAAATTGCTGGTGGTTTGTTTTATAAAAAAGTGGGGTTTGGAACACCAGTCTGTTGCTTTGGAAGAAGTCTGTGGGGACAGGTATGTATGGGAATATGCAATTTATGTTTTAACAAATCCTTCCTTTTGTGTGAGAGGGAGAGATGGAGGGAGCATCAAGAGGGAGAGATGGAGGGAGCATCAAGTGTCTTCTCTTCTTCCTCCCAAATACCTAATAAAAAGTTGTCTGTTAAATTGCCAGGACTGCATCACTGCAGGAAAAGTCCAGTGTTTCAATCCCACTCATGTTTGTTTGCATGGCACAAGGTTCGGGGAGATTTTGCAGCTCTAACAAGGATTCCAAATTCAGGTTTTTGATTACAAAAGCAAATGAAATGCTTCATCATAAAGACAGGCTGTGCACAAAATGGCTTTATAATGGCTCAAGTCTGGGTTTCTTCCAGGCACTCTTACTTCCAGCACTGGGTTCACAGAGAGGTGAAAGCAACTGCTGCTTGTTTTTATTCACTAGTTCTTTTCAAGATATCCACAAAAATTTCAGCAGCCTCGCGGTGGAACTTAACATGGCTCAGATGTGTGTAGTTCATTGCTTTGTGCCGGTGTGTTGTTATATAAAAGAGAGGTGACCATGTATTTACAAGGTGTTTTGCCTGTTCTCCCAGCTTTTTTATTATTGGTCATGGTCTGGGCTCATGGAGAAGAAAAGGTTTATGAAAAGGATGTTCTAGTCTTGGTCTTATCTGTAAGCCTTAGACATTGAGTTTGCAGCAGCAACTTTGGGTGGCAAAACAATGAAGAAAGGTGACCATGATGTTTGTGGATGTCTACTAGGACACTGGGATTGGAGAACATGATACTTCAACATAGAGAAACACAGACAGCTGTCACCATCCTGTTTTGTAGGAATATACGTCGGGTCTTTTCATTCATTAAGAGCCACCAGAAGGAGCACAGGCGTGCGGCGTGGCAGGTCTGTGTGCGCCATGCAAACGTACACAGGAGGGCTCTGCTGAGGAGAGAGTAAACACACATGGAACCCAGTTCTTGTTCCCTGTCCTTGCCTCTTCACCCCAGGATTCACTGGCCCCCATGAATTCCTTGTCCCCAGCTGCAGACTGTCAAACCTCAGGCTTTTTCCCCGTGTGTTGTTTTAGACAGACCACCCAGGATGCTCCTGAAGAGGTGCGCAACCGGGATTTCAGAAGGGAGCTGGAGGAGAGAGAGCGAGTTGCTGCAAGAGAAAAGAACAGAGACAGACCAACCAGAGGTAAAAAACCAAGAGACAAAAATCTTAACGCCTTGGTGAGACATTGCCCTTGCATGAAATTTGGTGATGGAAGAAGTTTGCAGCTGCAGGCAGCATGTCATGAGAGCAGAAGTTAGGGTATTGGTGTGATAGTTCCGAGCTGTTGACCTGCAAGGGAATGTCCTCTGGCTTTCATGCTTGGCTTCATGCTAGCAGAAATCTAGGCCAGCCAGTAGAAAAGTATGCCCAGCTGATACAGTATAATTGTCATGAATTGGCAACAAGTGTGTACAGTTTCACTTGGATGAGCAAGACAGGAAGGAGAAAGGATAATGACTCTTCTGCTGTTACAGCACCAGTGTAACAATAAATCTGTTTGAAACTATGCAATTCTTTTCAGATATGGGGAAGTAAATTTGATTTCAAAGAGCTTTTTGAGAAGTACTCATTTTTAGTAATAAAGTACAACCTCCTGTACTTTAGTTTTAGGTGTGAAGCTATTGCATGGCTTTCAAATTCACAGAAGAATGTAGATGTGGTCTGGACCAAACCAGCCAACAGTAAAGCTTTGGGATCATCCTAAATGGGAGCCCTCCAGCTGGATATATATAATAAGAATATTTCTCCACATCTGTTTTTTCTGGGTTTTTTTCTGCTTGAAATAATAATGACTTCAAAAAACTTCTGGAGGCTAAACTGGAAGTTTGGGATGTTGTTGCTGCTCTTGAGGCTTGCCAGTGGGAGGAATTAACATGGATGTTAAGATTAAGAAGTGAGGAGAAAGTAAGCGTAAGCTTGTTTCTCTTTCTCCAATGCAAGACAAATTGTGAAGATTTTTGCTTTCTGACATTAGATGCTGTTAAATGAAGTGACTGAGACACTTTTTCTTTTAACTCTTGAACACAGAACATACAACATCATCTTCTGTGTCTAAGAAGCCTCGGCTAGACCAGATTCCTGCAGCAAATCTTGATGCAGATGATCCTCTTACTGATGTATGTATCTTCTTTTCTGTCTTTTTGCCTTTCCTTACCCTGCCTTAAGGATTTGCTGTTAATGCTGTATGTACTTCTAGGTTGCCTAAAGATTTCAGACAGGATCCAGTGTATTTTCCTTTTACAGCTTCTGTACTGTGGTGAAAGCCCAGAGTGGTTCAGAGGATTCTGGTCCATGCTGTAATGGTATTTGTGGAAAGCACAAAAATTCTAGGAAACTGAAAATAGCACTTACAGTATGAGGAATTACCACTGGCTTAGTAAGAATTCCCCAAGGGTAGAACTGTTGAGATACCTGCAAATGACCGTGTGCATGAGCAACAAATGCTTGCCTTTGACTATGCTTCTTATTGCTGACATCTAGGAGCTAAGTCAGTAAAGTCTGTTTTTTTTAATTCTGTGGTGTTTGGTCCCAGCAGTAATCAGACACACAGAATGACTTGAGATCACAGTGATTAGAGAGTGGTGGGGGACAGCCATTCTCTGGAGTCTGTCAGTTACATAGCATTTTTAATTGCAGTCATCCCAAAAGCACAAACATATTTCTCTCTTGACTTTCCTGTAAAAGAGCAAAAACCCTATTGTACTTGTATTGTATTTGTTGCTACCCAAGTACTTCAGAAGTCAGCCAGCAGCAAACTGTAGCCTTAGCTGGGCAGCCCAGGGCCGTTTTTATTAAATTAAATGAATGAGCTGATTCTTGCCTTCCGTTTGTTACTGTTAGGAAGATGATGAAGATGAGGACTTGGAAGACAGTGATGATGATGACACTGCAGCTCTTCTGGCTGAACTGGAAAAGATCAAGAAAGAACGAGCTGAAGAACAAGCTCGAAAGGTAAAATCTCACACATTGATCTCACACATTGTGTTTTTGTGAACTGGTGTCTATTAAGACCAGTGTGCCTTAAGTACTTGGGATGAGTGAGAACTGGTAAACAAAGTGCTGTACAAACCTCCTCCCAGGTATGATGGATTTTCTATCTAGTAGTATAGATAGTTCTTCTATCTAATAATTATTAAGAATTTTTTTCTTTAATAAGGCATACTGAATGTTTTACTCACTGAAACATTTTATTCACTTTTCCTACACTTTGTACAGGCAGTGAGTCAAGATAATCTTGATTTCACGTGCAAGTCCTCTGTACTCAGCTATCATACCAAAGGATATAGGGGCATTAGTGAGCTGCAGGCAATCCAGTGTAATTTAGTTTGTTAACCAGCTTTTATGAAAGAAGAAATATTAATTTTATTTATGAAATAAGGATGTGTGCTCCATTAGTGCAAAACAAAACAGAAACCCCAAACCAAACAAAAAGTCTATCAGAAAACCAAGCTACCTGTCACCTGTGTCTAAACTAATCCGAGGTATTTTTTTAGAACATGCTAAATAAACATGTTAGATGCTGATCAGGAGGCTAATCAAAGGCTGCTTTGACAACGTGATGTTTTAGTGCCTCTGAACTATTTGTAACTTTTCCTGTAGCTTACAACAGGAGACACATTCAGAGTTCAAAGTTTTTCATGGATGTTTAGCTGGCAGTGACCAGGGCTGAGCTTCCACCAGGCACTAGAAACAGCTAGGAGAGGATAATGTTTTAACTGCTGTTGGCTGCACTGTCGTTGCGAGCCTGTTCTTGCCTAACAATGTAAAAATGTACCTTTAGAAGCAACAAGGCCTGCAAAACCAGTGAGCTATGCAGTTTTGCTCTTAAATAGTATGCAAGGCTAAAAGCTGTACCATGCTGCTTCATTGCAGAAATTGTGCTGAAGACTTGCTATTTGATTGCCCATCGGCCTGTGAAAGGTCTGCTTTAAAGGATGTCTGAAAGTATCTCTTGTCCTTTTATCTAGGCCTTTGAGGCACATCATGAAGCAATGAAATTGTCTTTTGTAGTAACAGCGTGGTGAAAATTACTTAAAAACACTGTCAGCAATTTGACCATGTATTCCTGTGTGAAATGTACTAAATTACAAATTAAGTGTAGCTATGTGTAGGAAAGCTGTCCTTGCACAGTGTTTAAAATGAAAGCTTAGGTCTGTGTGGATTTTCCACTTTGCTTGATAGTTGAAATTATGCATCAGGATTAAACAGCATAACTTGTCACATTTCAGTGTAGAAAACTTGCATTAGGAGGATAATGGTTAGTAAATTGCAGCTCAGATAAACAAGTGCCTGCTTCTTTTACCATGTGTGGAAAGTAGGAACATCATAATCTCCCTGGAATTCTAGTTTTGTCACTAGAGGGTGCTAAAAGCCATGAAGTGTTTGGGATAGCACTTGTTTTATTTTGCTGTCTCTTACAGATATAATGGTCCACGTTTTATCACTTAATGCTTCTCTTTGTTATCAGAAATCGAACTGTGTCAGGCTGCTGAGGAAGAAGGATATTATAGGGGTTATGTCAAAGCAGATAAAAGTTAGTATGATGTGTAACACGCCTTTTAAGAATCTTAGTGTAGAAAATTAGAATGTGCATCTGTGTGTAGGAAGTACATTGGAGTACTGTATGCATATTTTTTGTGATTTGTAATACTGGCTTTATCTTTCTCTACTGATTCTGAGTATTTGCCATTCAAATGACTTGAGTGCTTTTTGCTTCTCTTCATGCATGGTGGAGAGTGCTGGAATCATCAGCTTTGTAGGAACTGATGAGATTAAATTGAAATGGGAAAAGGGAGGGATGAGGAACTGCAATTCCTCCTGAAAAGGTGCTGGCTGACTCCAGTTGGTTTTTGATCACTAAAAAAACATCATATGTGGAGTGCATTGTAGTTCTCAATACATCATTGGTGTGTGGGTGCATTTTCATGCATCATAAAAACCCAAACCAAAATTGTAATGTCTGGTGCAGATGGCGTAGTGCATGATGCACAGGTTCACTAACTTTGGATCATGGCTGAAGTTAATGTCTTAGGAGTTTGAGGACGAGACTCTGCCCTGCTCTGCCTGCCACCTTCAGAGGAGTTCACCTGGAGTCCAGCTCCAAAATGAGAAACTGCTCCATCTGTTTGCGTATATAAACTTGGAAGTAGTTCTCTCCACAGTTCTCTCCTTTTTCAACAAAGGACTGTTAATTTCTTACAATGATCTTAGTAGTGCTACCTTCTCTTGATTAGGGAGTTTTGGTTTGTAGCCTTCTCATTTGCTCTCAGTGTTTTTCCCAGGCCTGTTGTGTTTTCAAAGCCTCACTTTTAGCAGAGCTTTGGAGATTGAAGTTAATGGTGCAGAGCCCACCTAATTTTGGACAGCACAGAGAACTTCACATGCTTGCATCCAGCTGTAAATTTGCTAGTGCTCATAATTAGTACTTGATCACCTCCTGGGAGGTACCTGAAGATCAGAATGGGGTTTTTGCTTGTTCCAGTATCAAGATTTTGCTTGATTTCGAAGCAGTGCTTTGCATGCATGGGCTGTACAATAATCTGAGGGCTGCTGGACTTCTGGTGGGAACACATGGCAGCAGACTGCAGTAAATTGGATTTCATGGCTCTTGGCTGCTCCGTGTTATGGGGCAGAAAGATGGTAAATCAAAGGTTGGCATTCTGTGCAGAAACAGCTGCATACATTTCTTGTCTCCAATCCACAGAGAAAAAGTATAATTTGAGTTTATATTTCTAATATGGGAGGAAATTGCTGTTCCATAGCAAATATTTTTGTTCTCTATGTTTTCATATTTACTGGGGTGATAATAACAGAAGTTGGTCTGCAAATGTTAGATTTAGAGCTGTTTGAAAATTCAAAACCTTAGTTGATTTGTGTTAATAACTTCTAATTGTTGTGGTTTGTGTTAAAGCTCCATGGATACAGTAGCAGGAAACAGCAAGTTTTTCCGAGGCATATGTTTTAATAAGGGCATTACAGAGCTTGTCCTGGAGCTGTACTTTGTTTTTGAGCAATCTGCCCTTTTGGGGAGCTTTCCCATCCCACTGGCAATTAATTGCAGCTGGTTCTACTTTTTCTTTGTTTGTTTTTTGTTTTTTGTGAGAAGCAGTGTAATGGTAGGTGTTTTTTCATAACTAAAACTCGAGTGCATTTTGAAAAGTAAAATCTTTACCACTGATCCTGCATAATCTGGTATTTGTGTGTACATTAAATGTTCTTAAGAAAGCTGAGGTATTTTAAAACAAAATTTCATGCAATCACAGAATGGTTTGGGTTGGAAGGGACCTTAAAGGTCATCTGCTTCCAAACGCCTTGCTGTGGGCATGGACACCTTCCACTAGACCGGGGTGCTCAGAGCTCCATCCAGCCTGGCCCTAAACACTTCCTGGGATAGGGTGCCCATACAAAATTTCACATACCTGATCAATTTAATGGAAAAATATTGTAAATTGTAGGTAATAATAAATAACTTAGTATTGATTAAATGTTTGAAGCTCGAGAACTCTGGCTAGCATCAGCATCAAGTTTAGCGTTTAAACCTTGTAAACTCCAGCAGCATGGAAACTGCTTCCTCTCTTGGGATCCTGTAGAAGTCCTCAGTAATTAATTTTCTGCAGGTTTTTTTTTCCCAGCTTGGGAAAAAACCCTGACCTTATGATCTCTTTGGTTTTAGTTTATATAATTTTTAAAAGCTATGGTTTGATTCTCCTGCAGTGCTATTGAGGCTTCAGTTCATTTTTTAACCAGAGTGTCTTCAGACCATACTTCAGAGTAGGAAACCTACTAATTTAAAGAATTACTTTTTTTCCCTACCAGTTCTTTCATCAAAGAACACTCTCTGCAATATTTGCAAAAGCTTTGGAAAGAAACTTAAAATGCATATTAAACATTAATTTTTGAAGCCCATAAAGATTTAAGTCACTAGCTGTGCTAATAGAGCTTAGAAGTGTGGGCAGTGAAATTACTTTGTGTTGCTTGTAATGCATTGCTTCACTTAGGCTTGAGTTATATGCATTTGACAGTACAAGGACAAGAAAATTTGTCTGCTTCTTAATATTGAAACTCTTAAATAGTTCTATGACATCCTCTGTTCATTTCACTGTGGGGTTCCCAATATTCTTTTTAATTGGTCCCTAGGGAAGTTGTAGTTCTAAAATGCAAACAGCTGCCGAAACCAGAAGTTTCAGCACGCTGTATGGTTTCTTCTACCTAGTGAATATTATATGATGTACTGTCTTTTCTCACAAAGATAAAAAAATCTTTTAATGTATATGCAGTTTTTAATGTAATAAATATGTATATGGTAAAGCTAGAATTTACCTGAATGTTTGATGGCACATCAGAGCTAAGCAGAGCCGGTAGGAGTGTTGCTAGTTTGACAGTTTATTAGCAAAGTTAAGCTCTGTAGAGGATCTCTGCTTCTATCCTTATTCTCCTCATGCACAAGTGCCAGACACTCTGAAAAGTCTGAGCTAAGAATTCAAACTCCATCTGTGTGAGTGTTCAAAGCTAAATTATGTGTATCTCTACCAACTAGAGGAAAAAAATAGCCTAGAAAAATAATATATCCATTTCTGGTTCTCAGGAGCAAGAGCAAAAGGCTGAAGAAGAAAGAATTCGGATGGAGAACATTCTGAGTGGTAACCCACTGCTGAACCTGACTGGGCCAGCGCAGCCTCAGGCAAACTTCAAAGTTAAAAGGAGGTACTGTGCAGTCTGAGTGACAGCCATCCCCTTGCTGACTCTGAGGCAGAAAATGTTACCACTGTAGCTGGTTTCTCTTTCCTTCCTCAGATCTTGTCACAAGCGTGTCAGAGGGTACCTTGGGGTAGAAAAACAGATCATCTTTTCTGAAAGACTAAAATCTAATCCTGACTAGTCGTTCTCTAAGAGGGTCAAACTCCATTTATATGTTTTTGTATCGCGCACCTAATTCTCATACAAGCTTCCTGAAATTAAAAACTTTTTGTTTTCAGGTGGGATGATGATGTTGTCTTCAAGAACTGTGCCAAGGGGATAGACGAGACAAAAAAGGACAAAAGATTCGTCAATGATACCCTGCGATCGGAGTTTCACAAAAAGTTCATGGAAAAATATATCAAGTAGTACAGTTTTATGTGCGGTAGTGCGGAAGGACTCGGTAGGTTGTGGCCGTCCCCTCCCTTTCCCTTGAAGTTTAAGGCTGAGTGCTTGGTCTTGGATTCTCAAATGCTTTTCCAAGATCAGCAACAGCTTCATCATTAATAAGTGCTATGTATCTGGAGTTTTTGTTCCTGCATATTGTTTTCCTTTACAGTTTTAATTAAACCAGTTTATGTCTCATGAATGTTTTTTTTCTTTTTCATGTGTATTTACTTTTACTGTCCACCTTGTACAAGGTAAAGGGAGGAGCTGATTTGCAGTAATTGCTGTTCATCATTTAAATGGCTTTCCCAAATGCCCTGTATTTGTAGTGATGGTGGTTTGTAACTTACACAACCTAGATGTCAGTATTAATCAAAGGTGAGGAAGAGCTGAGTATGGTAAGCAGTGTGAACTGACAAGAACTATACTTTCCATAGCAAGCTGGACTTCCTTCATAAAAGCTAGTTAGAAACCCAGGTAATCTTTGTTTTTAGTTTCTTTTTTCAGTGTATGTGTGTGTGTCCTTTAGTGGTAATAATAGAATTGTCAGAAACTTGTGTTTTTATCAAACAAGTGATACCAAGATACCATAGTTACACTGTTTACTCCTCTAATGTCCATGTTAACACTTAGGACAGTATAAAATATGAATGACTGCAAAAAAAGCTAAAATGTGAAGAGTTGGATTTTTTTTTTTTCTATTCTCCTGTCATCTCAATTGCATTTGAAATTTTGACCAAGTGATGCACTGGATAGGCACATAACATTTTCAAAATGGAGTAGTTACCTCCCTGCCTAGGAGGTGACAGTGGCAGAACTCAGATGTATTTATGTAAAATTCTTGCCCTTTTCCTTGCCTATGTTATGCTCAATTGAGTTTGTTCTCCCAGATGCTGTTTCTTAGTATTATTTTCAAGTTCTTAATTTGAAAACTTACCTGATTTGCTTTTTAAGAGAGTAAATGCAGAGCACAATGATTCAGATTTTTGTTTGGCATGACTGGTACCCTGTAAAAGCTTTCCTTAGCTTTAGCTGTATTTGCCACCCTTTCACTAAGTTATGCATACCATACTAATGCCACCAGCTCATACCCACCTTTACAAGGAGAAGAGATTTTCAGCATGCTTAGGGTCATGTGAGCCACTGGAGGAATACATGTTTGTGTTATTTCTGCTGCCTGTCTCATGATAGAAATGATTCTTGGGAAGCAGAAAAATGGGTGTAGTTTGCAATTCTCTTAAAATAAAGCCACTAAAATCTTGGTATGTAGGCAACATGTTTGGAAGGTGGGGAAAGAAGAAGTTAAGGGCTGTACTTGTCAGGGCCTGGCAGTGGAGAAGCCAGCTGCTGCTTTAGGTCCAACCTAGCAGCATGGTTGCCTTGGCAACAACAAAAAAAATACAAAAATACAAAAAATACATTGCAGTATTCTGACCTACCTACGCTGTGCCAAAGTGAGCGAGCGTAGAGTCTTACTGGATGGGAGAGACATGGATGGAATGCCAGTTCAGTGCCCTCATGGAAAATCACAAGTGCAGAGTGACTATCATTTGTGTTCCTGAACTAATGTAACTTTTCTTGGAAAAAATAGTGCTTTAGAGAATTCAGGTGGCTAGAGTTGATGAGGTCTTCCACAGGCATGCAGGCAGCTGTTGTGCACACCTGCAGGAGCATCCCTGTCTGAAATTGAGGCATAATGCATAGCTGTGCTGGGTCATTTCTCCCAGTAGCTCCCTCCCTCGCAGGTTCTGGAGAAAGATCTGTAGGGACTGTAGAGCTCCAGGCTGCAGCTTCATTTGAGGTTTTTTTGTTGGCATTGTTCTTCAGCTCCACCACAGAATTTGCAGATCCTGTCTCTGATGTTCCCCCTCAAAGCTTTTGTATTTTAGCCTCCTGGAGTGTAAGCTGACCCTCAGTCTGAGGACTCGGCAATACACCAACACAGCGTGATAATTAAGGAATCTCAGACCTTACCTTTTGGTGGGTTTTGTATCATTAATTACTGACCTTTCTTTACTAGTAGTAGAAAATCTGAAGTGCTCCGTGATGTTTTTGTCAAGGAAGTGCTTTCAGTATTGATTCTGTATTGATGTTTAATTTTCTACTGTGCTTCTTGCACACTTCTAGGAAAAATAAGTAGGTCATTTGTTTTTGTAAAACTGCAGTGTGACTGTGAGTTCTTAAAAAAATCAGGTTGACATTTTACACTTCTGCTCTCAGCAGAGTTTTTTTTTCCAGGAACCCCTGTTCTGTATGACACATAGCTCTCAACAAGGACAGTGGACCTGGCAAAGGCAGCTTGTTCCACGAGGTGAAGTGGAAGAAAGTTAACATTCAGCACTTCAAGGAAGGCATTAATTTGCAGTTCTGAGCAATCAGGATTGTTTAATCCTGTGTTTTTGTAAGTAACACCTGAACTTATTGTAACTGCTAGGTATAGACAAAGCCTATCTGCTTTATAAAGAGTTTCTCCAGTGTTTATGACTATCTTTGGAGTAGCATTGCAACTGAAAACTAACTGTTAGACCCTGTGGAAAATAGATCCTAAACTTCTAAGGTTTTTTTACAGAGCCTCATCTTTCAAATTTTTCTTGAAGTATGTTTTATAATTGTGGAGGGATTAATAGTATGAGGAATAAAGCCTAATGATAGTCCTGCAGCTGGAAATAATTGTGCTGTGTGCATACAGGGTTCCAAAATGTTTGGCATCTATTTGTCTTCCTTGAGTAGATGGCTGAATATTACAGGCTTCCTATTGCAACCAGCAAGATTGCCATCTGCATGCTTCAGGATTTCACATTGCCTACCTACCAGGTAGGCATCCTATGATTGCCTGGAAGGAGTTCATTTTTTTAAAAAACCCAAAACAACCAAACCACTTTTGATGAGTTCCAATTTCTCTGTTCACTTGTGTTTTGTTTGAGGTAAAATCCTGGGGCAGGGTGATCTGGTAGTTGCTCTGTTTCCCTTGGAGTGTCTCATGGGCAGCTGGTGCCTGCTGTGGTGACAGCCCAGTGTCTCCTTTCAGCCAGGCAGGTATCACTTCCCACTGAGGTGCTGAAATTTCTTTCTACAACTACAAATACCTAAAAGTCTTTCATGCTGGAGGAGAGACCTGAGCACAAGGTCAAAGCATCAAATGCATGGGGGATGTTGCCCTCAAGTGCTTCACTTCAAAGAAATCTAGGATTCAAGCCTTGAAGGGATATGCTGATGCTCAGAAAGTGCTTCAGACTCAAGTGTTTATTCTTATCTGCAGCCAGGGCTAGTTGGAGTCTCAAGCTTTATTTTTTTTTTTCTTTTTTAAGGTAAATCAGAATCACATGTAGGCATATATTTGATTTTCTTTCATTCTTTCTCATGGCATAGTGCTCTGCCATACAGATTCAGGAGGAGGGAAAGGAAATACCCACAGAAATGTTTCCATCCATGGAAGTCCTCATTCCATCTCCTGTCAGCTTATCTAGAAGGAAGTTTAATTAGTTGTTACTCAAAAACAAAACTCTCTGTCTAATTTTGGCAAGACTGTTTGGAAGAAAAATTTTGGGAAGCTTCTTCCAAGGAAACAAAGTCATCTTGTGAGTTCAGCTGTATCTTCCTTACCAAGGCAGACTGACGCGTCATTCTGGTGGTACGAGCAAGTATGGCCTCGCTGCCACTCTTTATGTCCCCCAAGATAAAGTGCAAGCAGAGCATAAATGGCCACATTTGGAAAATCCATGTTTCCTTAGAAAGGCTTCTCTGAGCTCTCTTTTTGAATTGTGGAAAAATGGAAAGAAGAGTAGTGTTTCCATACGTGCCCCAGTCACTCATTTGAAGTAAATTTTAAAAACAAACGAACAAATAAACAAAAAGCAACCAAAACCACATTGAATTCTTGTGTTGTTCAATCACAGATAGATTTTGCCATTGTGCTGCTTTCCTCCTTGGACTGAACTCAGACAGGTTGGCTTTTCTGTATTTCAGACTTGACTTTGTTTTCTTGGCATAGGTGGGTGTATCACGGGCTGTAGGTCAAGAATGACCATAATATTGTGTCTGGTGGGGAAGAAAGATTGAAAATTAAATAGTGACTATGTCTAGTTTTTAAATTGCTTTAATTCAGAGTTGGAATGTACCAAAGGGTTGTGTAGTATGTTTTTCTTTCCCCTGTGTAGCATCTGACCACTAGCTCAGGACCAGAACCTTCATGTCACTGATTTTACCACAACTTGTCATTTCAAGTGGGAAACTGTCATTAAAACACAGAACCAGACAAAGAAAGAAACCAGCACAAAATTGCTTGGAATTCTATTGTGCCTAGTGCAGCTCTAATGAGAAGAAAGGGTCATGTAGATCTAAACAAATTATGTCTCCTAATCAGTATCCCAGTTTGCCACCAAGCCTAAGAAGTACATTCTGAAGTAGAGGGAAGAAGCACTGTACAGGAGGTGAAAGAATGGAACAGAGAAATCTGATTGCTGTCTGTTGAAATCAGTATCATCTGCATAGGAAAAGATTATTTCTAAATTGTATAGTAGAATATAATTTGAAAGACCACAATGGGCATCTGTTATGATCAGTTTTATGGAAACACAGGTTGTAAAGCAGGCTGTATTCTGAAGAGATTAAATGCTTAGAAGCCAGGGTGAAGGGCAGAATGAAAACAGGGTGTTCAGTCCCACTAAAAGTTGTAGTTGGATGCTGAGTATTGAGCTCTTCTCCCCTTGGTATCTGTGTTGCTTACAAATCTGCCACTCCAACCAGCTCTCGTCTCAGAAATACTCCTGTTAAGAAATTGGGATGTTTCTGTTTTTTCTGAGCTGTTTCTAGTGGATGGGATTTCAAGCAGCTGGGCTTCCTTCCAGTGAAAAATAGTTATTTTTCCTGCTCTGGGAGAACAAGCTGTGAATTTGAGTTGGATGAGGGTGAAGGATACATCTGCCAGTTAGTCTGCTTACTTTCAGATGGGGGTCCTTGTGGTCGGTCTCTTTCTTTTGGGGCTGCCCAGCTGAAGTTGGTGGCACCTGGGTGGTTGGGATTGCTGGTGAAACCAGGCTGCAATGGAGGTTGTTAACACAAACACAGAGTGGAAGAAGTCAGGGTCCTGCTGGATTTCTTTCTTCTGGTGATGAGAACTCTCACTTGCACTTCTGAAAGGACTGTGTTCAACCAACTTCTCAATTACTCTTCCTAGCAATAGATGGATTCATCACATTTCTCACTACAAGATTGTTTTGGGTAGTGCAGCATTATGATTTATATTAGAAGGCAACACTTCATTGGAACTTCTTTGCTGTTCAAAACTTTCAGGGCTGAATTCATTTCACTTGGAGCAGAGATAAGCTGATGGTAACAACAATAGATCATGTTTTCTGAGAGCTATAGAAATTATTCATAGATTTTGAAATCTCTAGCTGTTTTATGCTTGCTTTTCAAAGACCAGCTTTTAAAAATGTATATTATCTCTTTCAATGCATCCTCTTTTCAAGTGAGAGAAGGAATAATTTTAGAAAATTCTGGAGCCAGATAATTTTAAAAAATAAAAAGCAAATAAAAATCCTTCTTTATGTAATATCCCTTTCTACCATTTGTTCCAATAAAGAATAGAAGCCAGAAGGTGTTATGTGGGTGTTAGGGCAGGGGACTGTAATCAAGGCTCTGGAGTCTATTTGCAGCCAAGATGGTGGCCTGGGTTTTATTCCTCTTGATGGAGTCGCGTTGCAGAACTTGCTATATTCATGGAGTTGGGTATGAAGCAAAGGGAGGAAGCAATGATTTTAGCCCTGTTCTGAGCTGGGAGGGAAGCAGGGTTCAGGTTTTGGCTCTGCTTCAGCTTTTGTGAATTTACAGGAGTGGCCCAGGCATGTAAACTCTTCCAGTCCCAAGCCTGGATCTGAGGAGAACAGGGTGCTGGCATCCCAGCTCTGCCCGGCTCTGTTCCTGAAGGAAGTGGGTGTACCTTTACCCTTGTGGTGCTGAACCACTTGGAGCAAGACAAGGACCCACCTTAGAGCACAAGGTGGTCACAAGAGAGGTGCAGGAGATCTAAGTTAATGTTTCTCAAGGCAGGGGGTAGTGGGAGAAGTGCTCAGCATTGGTCACTTGGGTAAGTTCATGCTTTCTGGGTCAGGCTCCTGCAGGAGCATGGAGCTTGGGACATGCCTTTAGCTGCTGAGATGCCACTTAGCTCAGCTGTAGCTGCAGAGCATGAGAGCTTGTCTGGATCCAGAGTGAGAATGACTTTGGCACAAAGATTTCATTAAAATTCCACATTTTCAAAGTCAGTATTTTTCATCAATTAGCAGTGATATGTATCAGAAACATTTTTAATTTTACTCTTCCTTTAATAGAAAGCTACTAGTAATTGCTGATAGATGTGGGAGCATGTATGGATAAAGCTTTTCCATTCCTTACTGCTGTGGCCATGCTGGCTCCTCTTCAGCAGTTGTTGGTTTGGAGTGGATTTGTTATTTAATTTCATCCTTTTTTCCCCTCAATAATTACTCCTTGCTAACAGTATGAAATCTGAGAACTGGAGTAGTGAGTGTGTTGCAAGAAAGGGGAGAGATGCTGCAAAATGCCTTGGTACAAGGGAATGTGAGGAGAGATTTCACAGAAGACCTGGAGGGTGTTTGGACTGCACTCAACTGGAGAGAGACACGGTGCAGAACTTGCAGATGCAGGAAGTTAAAGAAAAAAGATAATAAAATGGTGAAATTAAGTAAAGGGAATAGAGTGGAAGGAGTGTGATGGATAAGCAGGAAAGATGAGCAGAGTCACATGGACAGAAAATAGAGTGAAAATAACAATAAACCCAAGAGGTTTTTTAATATCCTGGACATCCTAGGAGTCAGCTGTGTATTTCCCTGCCAAGTGCAGGGAGTCTGGTAGGATGAGCTGCCCCTGCCAGCTGCAGGGACAGCAAATAACTGAGTGTTTGAGAATACCAGCTCCAAATCTGAGATGGCAAGTTGGGCATAGGAGGGGTGTTTGATGCTGAATGGCATCATTATGGACTAACCCAGAAGCTGCTCCTCCTAAGAAAAGAGATTTGTCAGGAAGCTGAAAACTCCCCATAAGTTTTCTGGGCCGATGCAGCAGAAAGAGAGGAAGTATGGGGACAGTGGAGTGGGAGCGTGAAGGATGCAGTGGGACAAGCACTGGGTCTTCAGCAAAATCAGTGTCTGGAAATGGAGGAGTGAGAGAAAAGTCTCTCCTACTTAGAACTTCAAGCACATTTTTCACATGGGAAAAATCTTGCTGCTGGTGAAAGAGCCAAGGAGAAAGCTGACGTGTGTGGGGTGAAAGCTGTCGAGTGCTGGGAAATGTTTGCTCTAAAGGGGTGTTTGAAATTCCTCTGTAAAACTGAAATGAACCTGGTCTGTGGTAGCTGTTTTGGGTCTGAACAGTTCAACTGGATGATGATAAACAGAGGACTTTTGCACCCAGGGGCTGTGTAATAAACTAGTTTACAAATGCAGACCTAGTTCCCATGAACACACAATCCCATTTCTCTCTGCAAACTCAAAGCCCTGTGCTTAGATCAAGCTTTCTTACCTGCAAAGGCCTACATTTGAACAGGCCTGGCCACAGCCAGGGGTCACTGAGGGATAACAGAAAAATTTCCCTTAGCATGAATGTCTAGCTCACTCTAGAATCAAATTCTTCATACTCAAACTTTCCTCTGCCACTAGAGGTAACCAGATTTCCTCTTCTTCGCTTCTTAATTTTCTTGTTCCCTGTGATGAAACAGGTTTTTTATTATGCTTATTTCGATTCCTATTTTTCTTATTTTCTTGTTCTTATTCCTATTCTTATTTTTTTATTTACAGCCTTATCATAGCCTGGTTTGGATTGCAATAGACTTTTGAAGGCCATCCAGTCCAACCCCCATGCACTGACAGCAGACATCTTCAACTAGATCAGGTTCCTCCTAGTTTGTCTTAGTCTCATTCTGCTTGTTCTCACTCTTCATCTACTACTGCTGCTACTGTAATTAGTGCAACTATAATACTAATCATCATTCCATGCTGGACTCACCCTCCAGACCAAAGCCCGCATTCCAGAGCCGTCGCAGTTTAAGCGCCAGGTAAAGCCGGCAGGATGAGCCAGCAGAGGGAGTGCTTCTCCCTGTGCTGTTGGGGCACAGGGGCAGACAGCCTGCGCCAGCTGGCTTTGCCCGGGAGCTGGCCCGCGGCTGCTGGGGAATGGCACAGGGGACCGGCAGCGGTGGATGGGGACAGGGATGATGCAGGCTGGTGGTGCAGTCCTACGCGGGGTCGGGTGAGGCTTCAGAGCCCTGCAGGCAGAAGAGCCAGCACACACGGCCATCTGGGTAACAGGATATGGCACTCATGGCATCTGAAAAGAAAGGCTCAGCCATCTAAAAAAAGCCCTGTGGTGGGGATAAGGCATTATTTAACACCTTCCATGAAAGGGCTCTGACCTGGGCACCAGATTTAGGCTTGAGGAATGTGTACAATGATTTCATTTTAAAAGCAGAGGTGCAGAGAGCATCATCATCATCATCAACTACCCTTATTTACAGCTTGAGAGTATGATTTGGGGCTACCACACATGGCCCCACTGTGCAAGGCACTGTACAAGTACAGTGTACATGAGACTCTGACCACCTGGGCTTTCACTGTTTCTGGCAGGGTTGAGCTGGAAAAAGATGTTGGAGGCAGCAGGGTGAGAGGGTGCAGCAGAGCAGCAGGGTAGGATGTGCACTGAGAGGATGAAAGCCAGAGCTACAAAAAAGCCAGAGAAGGAGTTTTTTGCAAGGGCAAGTAGTGATGGGACAAGGGGTAATGGGTTTAAAGAAGAAAAGTTTAGATTGGACATAGGGAAGAAATTCTGCACCACAAGGGTGGTGAGATACTGGCACAGGCTGCCCAGGGAAGTTGTGCATTTCTGGAAAACCTTCAAGGCCAGGTTGGATGGGGCTTTGAGCAACTTGGTCTCATGGAAGGTATCACTGCCCAGGGGAGAGGTGTTGGAACTACACGTGGTCTTTAAGGTTCCTTCTGTGAATTCAGATGGGAGTTACACCAAGTTGCAGTTTTTTTGCACACTAACTTGCATTGCAGTTTTAATAGCAAGCCCACCAGAAAGAGTCATCTTAAAAATGCTCCAAGTAACTGGCCAAGCAAGAGGACTTCCCTCTCCTCACACCATCTTTCTCCCTCCTGGAGCTTCCTCCCAGCAGGATTTTTCCTACTTGGGCTGATCAAGGCCCAAACCAAGGACCGGTGGAGGGATGTCAGCTGGCATCGCAGTCCCCTGTTCCCATTCTGAGCCCAGCTGTCCTGGAGGAAGCTTCACATGCCTGGAGGGTCAGTGGCTGTCCACCCTGCTTCTGCAGGGGACTGAGGGTGCTCCCAGGGCACCCAGGCACCAGGGGAGCCATGAACAAGGAGTCAGAGTCCACCAAGGAGAAGCCACCACAATGGTCAGGTGTGAGAGTATGACCTCCCGAGAGGTGGTGGCACTGCCATCCTCTAACTTTTAGCTTGCCAAAAGCTCCATCGCTGCCTCATCATGTGGTACCGGGGGAAAAAGTTCCCTTTCAGCGCTAAACTTGGCTGCAGGTCTTCAGCCTCTCACAGCATGGGACACCAACACGGACCTGGGTCTCATCTCTTAACTGCTGCCCTGCTTTGTGTCAGACTGGAGGGCACTGGCACAGGACTGAGTTCTGGACTGCAGCAGGGCCATGCAGGGTTACTCTGGAAAATATGCACGCTGATACTCTGTTCATCTAAAGCTGAAGTGGTCGGTATGAAAGAAAATAGCTTGTGGTCTTCATACCTCGAGTCAATGAATTCCTGGGCCTTTTATAGCTCAGGAATGCCGGGCACTCGCGTTTGGTTTTACAAGGCCTCGAAGCCGCAGCTTAAGGTCTGGATGAACATTAATCACAGCGGCACGATGACAGCTGCTCGTGATTTTACCCCTCTCTCCGGTGGGACTGCACTGTGGACATTGTGCCCTGTTTTCCCCACTTGCTTTGGTTTGCAGAGAGGGGGTCACTACCTTCAGGCTGACTTACCTGACCTGAGTGGGGGAGGAACACGGCGGTGCTCAGACCAGCCCGCTTTGTTGGACCGCATCCAGACCCCAGCCTGGGGATCCTGACGACAAGCAGACACCCGGCAGCATCCTTCCTGCCAGGGAGCGAAATCTGAACTTTTCACATTTCGCTGCCGTGTACCTTAAGTCCAGACCCAGAAGGTATTTA
Organism: Phainopepla nitens; assembly: GCA_013400175.1. Classification (NCBI taxonomy): domain Eukaryota; kingdom Metazoa; phylum Chordata; class Aves; order Passeriformes; family Bombycillidae; genus Phainopepla; species Phainopepla nitens. Next base: position 558,138 of record VXBQ01007740.1, read on the forward strand.
AAGATGTTGGAAATCACAGCGTTTCCCCAAGAATGCACCTCACTGGTGTTTGTATGTTTGCCCCTCTCAAACTTTGGGAGGAGAAAGCCCTGGATGTGGTAACAAACCAGAGCAGAAGAGATGCCACAGCTGCACAGTGCACTGAATCCAAGGGAATCTGAAAAGGTCTTGGCATCAATTAGGATTGGACTAGATTTTTGAATCCTTCTAAATGGCAATCTTGCTAATATTTTTAGTTCTTCTGAGCTCTTTCTTTACATGATGCAGGTCTGTTACTTTTGGAATAAAGGATTTTAATGTTTAAACAAATTGACTCCGGAAGTTTGCTTCTTTGCGTGTTTATTCCTGACGTTAATATGCAAATTATATTTAACCTGCAGACATTGTTACAGTGACATTCTTTTTTTTGGCCAGAGCATCTGTGGTGAAGACACAACCCAAAAATGGAATAAGCCCCCTCCTTGTTATACCTGAACACAGCTGGCCATGAGGCTTTTCCCATCCTAATACTAGTTTGGCCTCTGTTAGTTTCTTTTCTTCCATGGCCTTGAAAAACAAGAAAGATGCCAAATTTTTCTGTCAAATCTTGACTTGAAGGAAGTTGAGGAGCCATAATCTCAACAATCACCAAACTTTTGTTCTTGGCACAAGAAATACTATGAGCTGCCATGTCTTGAAGATGGAGTGATCAGATGGGTCAGGCTGACCTGTGCTTGCATGGAGAACATGCAGTGCTGGGGCCTGGGTCAAGCAAACTTCTCCTCAAGCTTCTGCAACCCCCCTGGATCTTTGCTGACACACTCCTGCTCAGGACAGGTTGTTTTTTTCAACGTGTGCAAGGATCTGGGGAGAGAAGGTTGGGACAGGCAGAGAAGAACTCATAGGAGAGAGAGGCCCTTAGTGGCATTCATGCCTCTCATGCCTGCAGATCCCTGGGACCTGATTCAGGAATTTTTTAACAGACACTTTCAAGAGCATGTGAGAGCCTGCTGAGCAAACCTCCCTAACTCAAAGCCAGACACTTGGCTAACTTTTGCTCCCTTCCCCCCATTTATTTCAGTTGCATAAACAAACATAGGAACAGTATTTCCACCAGGCTGGAGCATTTCCCGTGCCAGCACTACAGCATGAAATGGGATCTGATCTTTATTCCTTACTGAGCACAGTATATAATTCAAGAACATCTAGATATAAAAGATATTTAGGTACCTCACTCACACGGATCCAACATCTGTCAAATAAAGAAGCCCCAGACCCTCAAGAAAAAAAAAACACCCAAAAAATCAGTGGAAGTTCTTTCCTTAGCAGGAACATAGGGCTAAAAAATGTTCATATCTTCACCAAAGTATCTCATTAAGTTTCCTATCTCATTTCCTTCTAGTGAAGACTATCTCACTAAAATCATCTCTTCTTGATCATCTCTAAAATCATGCTCTTGCTTGGACCAGCTCCCAGTTTGATCCTCTGCCTTGGAGACCCACTGATTTCACGCCCACATACACACGTACTGGTATCACCTGCTGTGGGGCCTTTCATTACCACCTGTGAAAAATGGAGAAGATACAACCTTAAAAGTCCCTGAGGTATCCCCTCTTAGTCTTAGCACATTGTTTGCAAAGCTTAAAGAATTTTTTTTAAAGTCCTTTCTTCTAGAGGACTGAATGTATTCACACTGGAAAAGTGAGAAAATAAACATGTTTATACATTTATTATCTACAATAGTAAGGCACAAATTTAAACAGCAAAGAATAAGAAATCTTTGGCTGACCAACAATATCAACATTTGCTGGGGGTGAATGTCCTTCATTTTCCCCCCTATGTACAAATAACCCTCCAGCTGTACAACACTGTACACAAACTTCTCTATACAACCAACAACAATAAAAAATGACAGTATTTTACAACTAGTTACCACCGACATCACCTGGAATGGCTACAGCACAGTTTCCCAAAAACACAAAACAGTTGGAAGAGCTGGGAAAGGCAGCACCAACGGAGCTGCGCCGCTCTGCTCAGCGGGGCTGACATATGGCAGGAGTACTCCATGCAAGTCCTGCTACTGCTTGGGCTGCAGGGAGACACACCAGTCCTCCAGGAAAACGAACATCTCTTGAGTTCAACACCATTGGTGAGAATGAACCTTGCAGTTTCTCTGAGCTGTTGCCTACAACAAGAGGTGCCTACACACTGTCTCTAAGAGTTTCCTGTATGTGACCATGAATCTGGGGCAGCATCAAGTGTAAAGCCAGCTTTGGATAGCAGAAACTGGAGATACTGTGGTCTCCCCAAGGAAGAGTGCTGTACTCTAGCTGACTTGGAGAAATCGAGCTGAACCACTACCAAACACAGCTGAGAGCTGATCCATGCTGATCCAGCACTGTTTCTCCTGGACCCTCACTGTCTGCCTGTACACAGCTTACTGAAGAGCTTCAGCAAAAGAAGTATTACACATGGTAACAAAATGCTTAGGGACTTCCAAAGCGCCTGGGTATCCTTATTTCTTGGATAAAAAGTGATGCAATTAAAAAATTCACCAACATTTTACTTGTATTCCCTTGATTTGTCTTTCTCCTGCCCCATTTGTGAGGAAGGGTCACAAAAGTGGGTCAGTGGTGATGTCACACACGGTCCCGGCTTCTACACAAACAATTACAACGTTTAAATTAACTTTAGAGAAAAAAAAAATTATCTTACAAGGCATATATTAAGCTGCATAACATCTTCCAAGGGTTTTACACCTTTGGTTTTACAATGCAAAGCTGCTAATACTTGTAACACACAGTTTGCTTCCTGCACAACCTACCTACCGCTACTTTGTTTAACAAGTGCGAAACTCAGAAAGAGGTTGACAACAACTTACGTCTAATTCTAGGCACACGCAAAAATAAGTGCATAGCTTTAACATAGCAATTTTGTTCTTTTTAACATAGCAATTTTGTTCTTTTTTTTAAAAAAAAGTATCGTCCAGGCAGTATTGAGCACAAGGCTCTGGCCTGTGAAGGCTTTGAGTTCACAAGGACTTCAGTTTTTGGCGAAAGCAGAGTTTAAAATGCCTGGTGTTCTCAGCAGCCAAGGGCTCTGATTTGTCACCTACGGGAAGAGGTGACCTCGAGCCAGCCCTGAGTGCACGATTACTTCTAGCACCCATCACTTTTCCACTCTAGGCAGCTTCACATTAGATCCCACCGCTCTTTTTCCCAAAGCCAAGCTCTCCTTAAGGTCCTTATGGTGCACCACAAGGCTCAGGAACCGCAAAGCCAATACAGAAATGCCTCACAGAGGAAAATTTCCCCATCGGCATGTGCAGTGCACGAAGCCACGAGTAACGCAGCGGGTGAGCTGGCTGCCTCTTACTGCATTCAGGGACAGAGCTGAAAATAAGAAATGTTCCACCCTGGGTAAAATAAGGTGAAAAGAAACCGCAGCTCAGCACAGAAAACACATGATGCTCACGTACTGCTTTGCAGTTACACCCCTTGCCAGCCTGCTCCTGCACTCCTTAATGTCCAATCCCACATCAGTTTGAACAGCAGGTTTGTATGCTCAAGGAACGTAGGATTTGGCTATAAGAATCGAAAGTGAGGAAAAATCTTGTTCTTACCACAAACACACTGATTCTTCTAAAATTATGAACCAATGCCCAGAAAGAGGTATCTTCTGATCTCACATGTGAACCTAGCTTAACTCCTCTGAAAAAAACCCCATGCAGCTCCCCTCTGAAGGAACTCCATAATGCACAGCCCTTTAGGGAGCTGCTGGGATCCTCCCCCAACTTTCTCTCTTGAAACTTTCCTATGGTTACAACAGGGTTTGCTTCAGCAGGGTCCCCCCTCCCCCTTCTACATTAATCCACCAGGAGAATTCCAGCCAACAACTGCTCCTATCAAAAAAAAGAAGTCTCAGCAAGCTCTGAGGTTGCAAGACATGAATATTTGTACTGCAAATTCAGCTCCAAGAGAAACACTTGTCCAGCCAGGAAAGAGGCACCTGACCTGCCTGCCCAGGAAAGCCACACCAATGCCACTTCAAACAAATACTTACAGGAACCTGCCGTGTACATCTACAGACCAATTATTCACAAAAATTAAGAAGTGAAATTTTTGAGACGGAAACTTTTGAGAAATGGATTGATACTGAAGATGCAAGCTTTTCCTGGATTACTCAGAAACTCTCTCTGGCTTCCAAAGAGACAGAATTTCGCTCCCTGTCCTGGTTGCAGAGGCAGAAAAATAGAGCAGCAGCGTGCAACCAGTCTGTAACTTCTCTACTTCCTCTTTATGACAGAAAACACAGTTTCCTTTTTCCTCAACACTCCCCTTCTCACACCACTTTCCATTTTCAATGACCCTTTCTGTTCAGAAAATCTCAGACATTCATTTCATCACACCTCTTCAGTGCTGTTGACTTCTCTCCTGGTCAAAAGTCTCAACATACCAGACTCTAGCTTCAATTTGGGAATAAACTTTGTCCTTTTTTCAGACTCTCAGGGTTAGTTTTCAAGGCTGGCAAACCGAAGACCATCTTGGGCCTGGCTGTACACACACAAAACCCCAGAGATGTCCTCTGCTCAGATGAGGACTTCCATCATGTCTGTATCTGGAAACTCAGGCTTGTGGAGCAGGCTGCTCACTCTGCCTTTGCTGTCAGGCAGCTTCCCGTGGCTGGAGTTCTCTGCAATGGAAAGAAAGGAAAGTTGGTTTTCAGTACAAACTCAAAGGCATTTTGTTCAAAGCAAATTTGAACATTCTCATTCCTTGAAGGTGGGGCATGTATCACCTGTGCATCCTACATACTGAAAGCCAGATTTGTTCAGGACACTAAGAACGCGTGATGCTGAACTCCCCGCGCAGTGACAGCAGCTGTGTCGGTGTGCACAGAGCCCGAGGACGGCACAGAGATGGTATTTAAGAGATACAGACCAAAGAACCTCATTAGCTAAAATCATAGAATGGTCTGGGTTGGAAGACCATCTAGTTCTTTGATAGTCAGCCCTTTTAATGATACCTAGCATGTCTTTAGAGGGAAAACTTGCTTTTGAGAGGAGATATATATGTAAGAAATAGGCTTTTTCAAAATAATGTGCATAAAATAAATGTCTCCTTTGCTAGGGCTGCAAACCAGCCGTTTCCACCTTTCAAAAATAACTAAAATTGTTCTTCTTCATCCCCCTTAAAAAAAAATCTCCACTTTCTCCTTACTATTCCCCCAGCTTTCCTTTAAAAATGAGGGAAAAAATGGTGCTTTAAGTAACAATGGTTTCAGTTGAAAAAAAAGAGTAGAGTCTGAATAAGAGAGCAGGTGTGGAGTGTTTTCAAGGTGTGAAATTCTACAATTTTATATCTGGCAACATGAATAATTGCACATTCTGCCAGCTGCAGACAGACGGAGCTTTACAAAAGCTGCTGAGCACACGACTCTGCAAAGCCACTCTGGGCTGCCTTAGAAAATTCTCAATCTACAGTTTTAGTTTCCCTAGAAGAAGCCTTTCTAAAATGACTGTACCTTACAAACTCTGGCACCATCACATACCCACACCTTGCCCCCATTAGTAGTGATGTGTCTCGGGGGATTGCTGACGGCCCCGGGGATGCTGACACTTTGCACTGATGGGGATCTGGCAGAGCTCACCCAGTTTCTCGCTGGCCACTCGTGTCCCCAGGGGCCGTGGGGCTGGGCTGTGTGATGGGGTGGTGCCCAGGCGTCCCCGGCCAGGGAAGGAGGCGGTGGCAGGCCAGAAGAGCTCAGCGGTTTTGTCCGTCTGGGTGCTGCTGTCTTTGCTGCCCGTCTTTGCGTGGGAGGCTGCCGGCACTGGCACGGGCACGCAGGACAAGGAGGGCAGAGGCGGAGGCAGTGAGGGGCCTGATGGGTGGTCATGGTGCTCCTTTCCCAAGAGCAGCCCTGAAAACACACAGAGGTCAGTGACAGCCTGGCTCAAATGTGTGTGCTGTCCCCTTCCCACCTCGGAGCTACAAGAGGCTGGGTACAGCTCCAGTCATTTAGTTTGGCTTAGCTTTTCCCCTGGATGCTGCTTATACGGTACTTTCCAACGAAACAGCTTTTTGAAAGCAGCTTCCCCTCCCTGCCTTTCCTTCTGCACACCCATCCCTGTGGCACTTACTCCTGACACAGCCTTGCACACCTCCACACCCTCATCCTACGTGGCCCCAAACAACGGGCAGTCCTGCACTGATTTTCCCATTTATCTGCCACATCACATCATGCTGTCCTATCCAAAGGGATGCTCACCTTCTTGCTTAACTTTATTCAGGCTTTATTTCTAGTCCAAATTTGTTATTTACTCCCATAAAGTTGCAAACATTATGTGCTCGCATCTGGGAGGACTTCCCTCAACTATGGCTTTCTATAATCAGTGCAGAACAATTTAATAGGATTAAAAATGTAATTAAGATACAATGCAAGGTTAAAGAATGACTGATTTTTGACTTAAGCACAAGGACATACATTCTGCCCATGGAAAGTGCTCTGGAAATGAGGTGCAATGAGTGCCAAGGCACTTTTGCTAAGCTCAGGCAGAAGGATTAGGATGAAGTGATGGATGAACCAAAGCTTAAGCAAAAGCAGAACTCACCTATGCTTCCCTTCCAGAGCTTTTCTTCCTTCTTCTCCTCAGCCATCTGGTTGCTGGTGAGCGAGGTCTGGCGCGAATGCGCGCCTGCAGCAGCGGCGATGGAGGGCACGGAGCGAGCCGGTCGCAGGCTGGCGCTGTCAGCTTTCCCAGGGTCCTTCCGTGACCGCTGCTGAAGGACCTTGATCATGGCATCCTTCTCAATTATTTTGGCATGGAGATTCTTTATTCTGCCAAAATATGAATGCTCTGCTTACAAGAATGGAAAAAACATTCATATGGGCAGGTCTTTACACCTGGGAGGTCCCCAGGCAGATGCCCTGCTGCTCTGTCCTCCCTGCTTTTGGATACTTGGACAAGACAGCTCCTGGCAGTTCCTCTAAGGGTAACCATGCACTTCAAAACAGACAGCATTTCTAGCTGTTAAGCCAAAACTTTTCTGCAAGGTTAACTGAACCCATCTATGCTATGGTTTTACTAACGCAGCAGGAGCAGTGGGAAGTATCCTGACCAGGCTGCCCATTGCTACCTTTACAATGCCAACACATAGGCAGTTTTCATCTCTGAATACACTGGGGCCAAATCTGGAAACTATGCTTTGGCAGACTGAGTTAACCCCAGGATGCAAGTCTGTTGTCAGCTGGAGTAAAGACCTGCTGAAGTGAGTTCCTTTTGGTTTCTCTAAGAGGTGGTCTGGGCTCTTCCTTCTCGCTCACTGCTGCAAAAGCAATCAGCACATGGTGTTCAGAACTGAGCAAAGCTTGCTACTTCTCTCATACCGACCCTGAAGACTCTCAAATCACTAAAAAAATGGGATTATTTGAACTCTTCTCCAGGAATGATTAACACCAAATCATGCTGAACAACTACGAAAACTATATTTTTCAAAAATTTGTACACTTTGACGGTCCAATGACTAGCCTGACTGTACTGTACAATATACAATACAATGCAGGTGCATTTTGTGAAGCAGTGAAAGCATTAGTTTTCATCATCACATGCTTAATTAGCAATGTAAACACAATATGCTAATCTATATTTATGAAGGCAGTGGCAAAACTCCACTACTTCCCTGGAATCAGGACTAGCTTGCATCTGTGAGTGAAAAAAAAAACCCAAACCCAGTAAAAAAAAATCACTGGTATTTCCCGCAAGCAACAAATACACCTTTTTTATAAAAGTGTCTGCACATTTGTGTCCCTGCATGCCAGACTACTTTTAATAGTGGAACAGCTTCTGCTTTGTAAAAATGTTGGGTTTGCCGCAAAAGGCTCAACTGGAAGGTAGAGAGGAAGTTACCAAATGACAACAACTCTTTAATCCCTGTTTGAATGCTGAAGAGCAAAATTAAGTCGAAGTGAAGCCAAGCCCATCCTTTCCAGGCATGTAGGAAGGAACAGAAGGGCATCCTGGTTTGTCTGAACCCAGCCCCAACACCACAAGGAGCATCCCTTACGTGTACTCCATGTCCTGGCAGCGGCGGTTGGCTTGCACGATCTCCTCCTCCTCCTGCCAGCCGCGCACCTCCAGCGCTGTCTCGCCGTAGCTGCCATTGTGGGAGTGGCTCGGGGCCGAGGCATCCCTGCCAAGAGGTTCACCACTGTGAGTCAGGCTCCTGAGACTTTTGCAAGGGAGATTGAAACTCGCAAAGAAAGCCCCAAACCCGTGTTCAAAGAGCAAAGCAGCGATGGCTGTCTGCCAAGCGGATGGCTACCTGGCATCGGGGCATCCTGTTGCAGTCCATTCTTGCCTTGGGCTGGGTCATCAATGCCATTAATTTAACTGGGTTAAAGGAACAGAGAGCGTGCTGGAATCATGGGTGACCCACACAGGGCTAACAGCCACCCAGAAGGACAGGGTCACACATCCGAGGGACCCACAACCCACTCAGATCCCAAGTCAACAAGGCTACATCACGAACCAGTAACAAAGCTCTACACTTTGGAAGTTGAAAAACAGCACAGGAATTGCTGCCTAGACTGGCGTGCAAAAGGAAAGTCCATCCTGAGTCACACACCTCAACACATTCCAAAGGGAAAACTCATTTTAGGATGTTTTCTGGGGATTTGGTTCCTAAGAAACTGAGGTGAGAAGTTAACTATCCCATCATCCTGATTGCTGGGAAGTGTCACTGCCTTTCGTGGTTATGGCCACCACGCTTTGACACAGACAAACTGGAGACAGATAGTCCAGACATATGCAATGGGAATGGGAAAGGGTTTACACTAGGACATGTCAGGAATGGCTGAGGGGAGGAAGCCAGTTCAGACCAGGGAAAACACAACAGGGAATATCTCTCTTCCAATATTTACAAGGCTGTTTAAACATCAACTGTGGTCTATTGTTCATCCTGTATGCCTGGAAAGGACAAGATCAATGGAGGTAATTTGGAGTGAAGAAGTTTAGCTTAGCTATCAGGAAAAACATTTTAGTTTGAAGATAACTGAAGTGGTGAAAAAGGGTATTTAGGTAACAAAATTTCCCTTATTACAGGTTTTTAAAACTAGGTTAAACAACCTTGCTGCAGGCCATGGGATGGGTGCAGCCATATACCAAGTCCCTTCTCACTCTGCCAGGGTACTGGGAGGAGCTGCTTTACCTGTGCTGTGTAATGTAGCACCTTGAGACTGCCAGAGGCCATTGCTTGAATCTGATGCCTAGATTTGATAAACTTTTGGACCTGGTCAGAAGTATAAATCCTGTCTCAATCAACTACTCTATTTCACTGGCACGGCATCCTGGAGAAGCGCATTAACCCTGGCAGTGGGACTCAGCAGGGAGAGGCAAGCAACATCCAGCCTTCAGGAAACACCCATTCTGTATTATTTTGCCATGCTTTCCAAGGTGAACAGAGGTCCTCTTACCTCTCCGTTGCAGCTGTGGCTGCAGCATTCATGGCAAAGTGCCGGATCGTACTCTCCTCCAGGTACTTCTGCTCCCACTTGGTCATGTCAGCTTCCAAGGCCAGGATCCTCTCCTCCTTCTCCCGCACCAGCTCCATGAGGGCTGGGGCATTGTGCTCCGGAAGGCTGCTTGCCTGGTAGCTGCCCTGCCTCTGCCAGTGGAAACAGTGACAAATATTCATGCCCTGCTGAGCACGGCATGCTGACCCATTTCCCCTCCGTTTTCTGATACATACAAAGACAATCCCATGTCTTTTGACAGAGGCAGGTGGAAACCCCAGGCTAAACCCCTTAGCTTGCAGGAGAACAGGCGAGTTTACCATATGTGCAACCCTAGCACATGCTTCCCAGACTATGCTGACAGAAGTAGGGATTTGGTTGCTACCCTGGAGGTGCAGACATTTCCTGGGATACCCCAAGCCAAGGGAAAAAGTAGGAAAAAAAGTTGGTAGGAAAAGAAGCAATGAAACTTTAAAAAATATTCTTCTTGCTGGGACTTCATGCCCATGGCTGGGCAGTCCTTAGTACGGACAGGCAGTTATTACCAGAGAGTTTATATATTAAAGCTGAAAAAAAAGCACCTTGTGATCTAGTTGCACGTACCCTGTTTAAAGCAGCAGCTGGGAAAATATCCCAGCCATGCATTTAAGCTTGTCCCTTCTGGCACATTAGTTCTCTTGTGCCCCCAGGGGAAGCTTTCAGTGGTGTTACAGATAACTTTCTAACTAGAGGGGCAGAAGATCCCCAGGCACCCGTGGGGTGGCTCCCATGGGATGCTGACAAGCAGCAATGGGTGCACAGCTCTTTCCATCTACGCTGCAAGAAAAGTGCTTGTCCAGGCAGGATTTATTCCATCCAGTTACAGCACTTAATTAAGTCACCTAAGCAGATAAGTAGCTACCCTGAGCTCCTCTCACTGCTGATAGAGAGGGCAGGCAGAGGGAGATCCAGTCCTTGGCTCAGCAGAGGCATGAGTGCACACTGAGGGGAGAGGCATGAAGCTCTGGGAGAACTCAGTAGAAATAAATTAATTTTTAAATAAATGCAAGAGATTTGTTATACTCCATGGTGAACAGTATTGTGCTAAAGAGGAAGCCATGCCTCAGGAGCACAGGTTCTCATTCATGCTGCACCTTGAAGTTCCACTGGCAAAGTTTTACCATTGAAACTAGAGATACCAGAGAAGGGCTGCAGCCTTTGCCTCTGGTGCAGTAACAACAAGTTTGGAAGGTGCTTTCTGGAAATGCAGTATGGAGTGGCCTTTGGGAACAACAGCTGTGACTGTGCTCCTGTAAAAATATTGTCAAACCTCCATCACAGGAAGGTAGTATTTTGGAAGTGTGGTCTTGATCTTCTGAGTCAAAACATCTGCCAGCCCTGCATGCTGAGCCTGCAGTGCTGACTGAAAGAGTTTGTTCATTGGTCCCAAGTCGTGTGTCAGTGATAAGGAAGATTTGCCATTTGGACTCAGCTACCAGCAAGCCAGGGACAGAAGAGATTCTGGCTCACTGTCTCCTTGTGTGCTGGGTCCTTTCTGCTGACTGGTAAAAATGAGAAAAGAAAATCTCCTTTGTTTCTCTGCAATGAGAAAATGTTTCAATAGCTGTAACTTTGATGACTCAGAGAAGACAGCTCTGAAGTGAAAAGCTGGGGTATTTTGATGCCACGTGATTCTCTGCAGCATTGTGGCCCATAAACAAACAGTATAGATAACAATAGTAAAAATACCCCAAAGTTTTCTCTCAAGGCTGATAGGTGAGACAAGAAGTTGAGTATCTTTCCTCTTAAAACTTGCTAGATGGAATGGGTGCAGGAATTGAAAACTGTGTCAACCCAAAAGCCAACTGCTAATTACAGTACCAAAAATTTAAAATTAAACAATCCATAAGTTACAGAGGAATTTTCTGCCAAAATGAACAGACATAGTCTGAACTCCCAAGACAAGGATTTCAGCAACAGTCCATCCCTGCTACTTAATACATCAATTTGTCTCTGTATCCCAGCCTTTCTTAGTTCTAGTTTTACCTTCACTTGTATTTTAATTGTATTTTTCTCAGATGTTCTTCTCTCAAATGGCATTAGCATGTCATCTTCCATGTAATTCCTTTGTTAAATTGGAAAAGAGCTGGCTCAGGGGGAACTGAGAAGACTTGAACACCAAGCCCATGGTGGACGGGACAAGAAAGATTTAAACCACCTCTATGGCAGCAAGAAAGAGTAGAGATGAATGAGAAGGGTGTGCAGGGAGCAGCAGCAGAGTGATACCTTGGGAAGGGTGCTGGGGGACCTGCCCTGCCGCGGGGCTGCCGGGAGGAAGGGGATGCTCTCAGGTCTGGCCGCCTCATGACTCTGCAAACCACTGACACTGACCCTGACCGCAGAGCTATTTCCCCATGGCGTCCTGCCAGCAGGATCAGCCCCTCTGCTCTCTGGCAGCACAAGCTCCGTGTAACAGCTGCTTTGGTGTCCACTAATGGCTTACAAATAAGGAAAAGTTATAGTAGCAGATGCGTGCGATGACAGATATGAGTGAGCCCTTCAAGAGTTCCAGGAGCATCATGCTTTGCTTATGTTGTTGGTTTTTCCCCAAGCCGTAGCTTGATACATTTAGCATATCTGCTCACTCTCCTCCACAGCCAATACCCATGTATTTGGCATTTGGTACAGGCTGCAGCCTAGAAATTCGCCCTGCAACCTCCTCATTTTTTTTTTTTTCCTTTTCAAGCTGACTGGACTTTGTGACTTAGGGATGAAGGTGTTATAACAAAGAAGTAACTGTGCATAAAATACAAGCATAACAATATCCTTCTAAGGACACAGGGTTGCCAAAAAACAAAAGGACACACCCTGTGGACACACACAGAAATTCACATCTATATTCCTAGGCCATTCTGGACTAGACTGATACATAAATAATTTATTGTCTGAAGATGATCACTTGGCTCCAGTTCTGTCATGGGTCGAAGTTTCTGTGAACCACATACATCAAGCTTTGCACAGAACAAATATAGGCCTAGGTCTTGCTCCTACCAGATCCCACATCATCCTACTTGGCCTATTCAATGAAACATCTAAACAGCTAAAATTTTTGGGGTGAATCTCATGTGCACCACACCTCTCCTCTCCTCCTTCTGTGTGGAGCTCTTTTTTATATAATCTGTCCTTGCTAGAGAGAGAAACCTGGATGGACATTTTGCCCTGCCTGCTCTTGGGCAGGGGAGCCAGGACATCTCAGCCCAGAAGCAGGCAGGGCTCAACTACATCCAGAGCCCCACAGCAGAACGGCCCCATCCTCTGCTGAAGATGAGGAATAAGAATCATAGAGTGGTTTGGGTTGGAAGGGACCTTCAAAGATCATCTAAATCCAGCCCTCCTGCCACAGGCAGGGAAAACTTCACAAGCCCAAAGCCTCATCCAACATGACCTTGAACACTTCCAATGATCCGCAACCCTATCCAAAGGAATGGTTTAGGAGGAAAGCCCAACAACCCGAGTCCAAAGGCAAAGTGTCACCTGGCAGGACTGCAAGTGACCATCGCCATTAAAACCAACACCAAAGGCCTCGTGCCGGGGGCCTGCCCATATCACCCCGTCCTCACCTGCTGCATCCTCAGCGAGTCCAGCTCTCGCTCCAGGCGCGTGCGCAGCCGCCGCTCCATCTGCTCCCTCTTCTCACAGGCTGCCTGCAGCTGTGTCAGCGCCTGCTGCAGCTTCTCCACCTTCTCCACGTAGGCCTGCTTCCTGCGCAGCTGTGGGGTACAGGGGTCAGCAGTCTGCAGGGCACTTACCCCACCCGGGCCGCTGGGACCCCGTGCACTTGCAGGCGCTCACTGGCTTGAGCATGGCTTTGGTCATTTGCTCCCAAGAGTTTCTCTAGGGAAAGGATGGTGTCTCTCTGATGGGCAGGGAATGTGCACAGCAGGCATTGCCTGGGCAGAGCTATGTTTTTTTGAAGGAATGCTGTCTCAGATCTTCCCCCCACCGAGGATCTGCTAACCATGAACCCTCCAGGCCACTTCTAAGCAAGAGCTGTCATGTTGATGGATACTCTTTGGGCAAACACACTGGACCCAGTTAAGAGGAATTCCCATGGGTTTTACTGACTGCTGACACTCGGCACACTGCCTGCACCCAAACAGAGAGGTTCTTTCTTCACTCCTGCATATTTGCTCAGCACAGGTGGAACAAGCAGAGTGCCAGCAGCCAGAAGCACTCCACCTACTCTATCATGCTCACAGGCTTGTCCATGCCGATCTGCAGATGGATGTCCTGGCAGCTAAAGCCAGGCCCTCTTTATTTCTATAATGCAATTACTGAAGCGCTAAACAGGACACAAGGATTTTGCAATACAGGGTTTTACAGCCAAAGATTGCTCAAGCAGCATACCCCCAAAAGGGGTATGAATTCCTCTTCTGTCACCCTAAGTCCATCCATGTCACAGGTGAAGTGAAATACAGGCTTGCTCACAGCAAAAGCGTATCTTGGTCTAAACAAACCCCCCTAATACCTGGCACCAACAACTGGCAGAGTGACCTTAGCGCTGCTGCAATCTAGACTAATGCTTACAGCTCCCTGGGCTTTCCCTGAAAATTAATGAGATTATAATCCCCACTAGTCTCTGGCAGCAGCATGAAGACTGCATTCCTCAGGAGCCCACGACTTGGCAAGGCCCACGCAGCAGAGGCTTCTTGCTGAATGCTCTATTTTGGCAGTAGGAAGGTGTTTGTGTCACCTCCAGCCACACCAGCATGGACAGAGAGGGTTAGGGAGCTCCCCCAGGGTCTCTCTTTGGCAGCAGACCTCATCTGCTCTCCCATGTCCTGCCAAGTGCTGCAGGGTCCATCTGTATCACAGCAGCCACAACTTGGCTTTGGAGCAGCCCTCCAGGCCCAGGGCTCACACTCACACACCGCTGCCCTTGTGGGTGAGGTGATGCTCACATGCCCAGTGCCTTCAAAAACAACTTTGCAGGAGATACACAGCAGGACAGTTCTCACATTCTTAAGTTTATAGAGAGGTTCTCAAGCCAATTCGGAGTTTTCTATTCTGCATGTAGATTCATTAAAAAAAAAAATCACCAATGCATTTAAAACACAAAGTATAAAACACAGTAATTCAAATTAATTTGGGTTGCCAGTGAAGCACGGATCCATAAGGGAGGGGTTACTACAATCAGAGACACTAATGTGACACTAAGCTCCAACACCTCACAGACACACAGACTCCAAAAATCCCAAAACTGGATGCCAGCTGGAGAGGTAACAATCCATCATCCTGCTGCATGGTAGGATCAACTGTATGTAAAACCTGGCACATATCTGTATAAGCTGTTTACAAAATAACCCAGAGGTAGGAATTACACGATCTATCCCTGCAAACTACTTCACAGCTTATTTTTCTTTACTGCCAGAAAACTTTTACCCTAATGCCTAATCTGGCTTTCTCTTATGCAATTTAAGCAAATTACTTCTTGTTCTGTTTCCAAACTCTGATCTACTAGAGCAAGAAGCATTTAATTAAACAATTCACGTCTTCACTAGATCAGCAAACTTGCCTGAACTGCCCTTGTCCTGGGATTAGGAAAATAAAGATGAAGAAGAGCTAAGGCTAAAAGGGTATCATCCAAGCAAATCAATCTGAGTAAAGATGAGCAGATCTTGGAAAGATGTCCACACTAGAAACATAACTCCAGTTTGAACAATTGAATTCTACAGGTATAAGATTTGAATGAAATACTGTAAGAGATGGAGAATCCACTATCACTCCAAGTAGATTGCTTCAGTGTTAATTACTCTTAACTCTTTATTTTCAGCCTGATTTGCTCAGTTTCAGCCTCCAAACCCTGCATCTCATTATTTCCTCTTACGTTAAATAGCAATGTTTAATTTCTCTGATAGCAATTCCTTCTTCATCCATCCCTGGATGGATGAAGGGAGAGCAGTGGGTATTGTCTACTTTGACTTCAGCAAGGCTTTCAACACTGTCTCTCACACCATCCTCTTGGGTGAACTCAGGAACCCTGGATGAGTGGACAATGACAACAAGGAGTGAGAATTGGCTGAACAGCAGATTCCAGAGGGTAGCACAGGGTCTGGTTGGAGGCTTGTCACTAGTGGTGTCCCCCAAAGTTCAATACTGGGCCCAGCACTGTCAAACCTATTCATCAATGAAGTGGCAGATGCCTCCTCAGCAAGTTCCCTGCAGACACAAAGCTGGGAGAAGTTGCCCATACCCCAGAGGGCTGTGCAGCCCTCCAGGAGGACCTCGGCAGGCTGGAGAGGTGGGCAGAGAGGAACCACCTGAAATTCAACAGGGGCAAATGCAGAGCCCTGCACCTGAGGAGAAATAACCCCAAACTCCAGCACAGGGTGGGGGCTGACCTGCTGGAAAGCAGCTCCACAGAGAAGGACCTGGGGGCTCTTTACTATGTGAGTGACCCAGCACTGGAACAGATTGACCAAAGAGGTTGTAGAGTAGATAACCACTGTAGATAATCAAGAACCATCTGGACACAATCCTGTGCCATGTGCTCTAGGATGACCCTGCTTGAGCAGGGAGGTCGGACTAGATGCCCCCAACGTGGTCCCTTCTAATCTTACTCATTCAGTGATTCATGTTCATGTGCACAGACCAAAGCTCAGACACTTTTCACTTTAATCTTTCCCAGCAAAGAACAGCTTCTGGACCCCAAATAAATTGTAGAGCTGTTTTCTGAGCCCTCTCCAATTATTCAGTTTTGTATTCCAAGCATGGAACAGATACATGATTCCAGCAGCAGTCTGCTAAATGACATGTGGTGATAATACCACCTACACATTTTGAATTCAATCCTTCTAGCAGGCACTCAGGATAATGCAGATTTACATAGAACACTATCTTATGCTAATTCAACTTAATAGCTACTGCTTATTTCTCAAGGCTTGATTTAAAATGCTGTTAATTACATCTGTTGGTAGAAGAAATCTGGGTGGATTTACAAAGCAGGGCATGAGCTAGAGCTCTGTTAACAATAATAACAGTCATTTTGATTTGACTGAATTTGTGTTTTCCTCAATATATTCTGAGTTATAGCAAAAAAAACCTGGTTTAAAATGAAGGTTTAACACTGCAACTTATCTTCTGCATGTGTCTAATTAAGATCCAGAAACACTGGAGACTGTTGAAAAGGTGCTCAGATTCAGCCACGAAACAGGACAAAAGGGAAAGTGAGTGCTGGAGCTTGGGCACATGCTGGCAGCCTCAGATTAACTGCACTTCACCCAAGCTGCCTGACACTGCCTTGAGCAATTAAAACACAGCAGCTGGGCTAAAATTCATTTGAACTGCCCCTAGCATGAAAAAAGAAGTTAAAGTTACCAGATCAACATGGGTTTGTCAGGCTGAGGACTCTGATACACTCTGGCAAACACCACGGCATCGCTTTCACAGATGTCACCTCTGAGATCTACCATGCCCAGGGCAGGAGATTACCACCTCTGTAACACCTACAGTGTTCCAGGCAGGAATTTACCACCTCCATAACACCTGCCATGCCCTGGGCAGGTTAGGAGCTCGCTAGAGGGGACCATCTAACCTCTCCTCAGCTCTACCAGTCCACAATCCAGGATCCAGCAGAGGCACATTTCTGTTGGATGACCAGACTAAAACCTGACTACTGCCAAGCTCTTAGAGTCCTAAGGTTGCAAACATATTTACTACAACAGAGCATGCACAAGGTAGGTTCTTGAACCACCTGCCTGGAAATCACTGTACATGCTTCTGCCTTCACTAGTCTCTGCTCAGCAAGTCCATGTTACCTGCCAGTACCACACTGACAGTCTGTGGACCAGACACAAGCTAAACTCTATTTCTTCCCATCCCCTGAATGATGCCATGAGTGTAGAAGCAGGCGTTGCCACTTCAAACATTCCGTTATTCAGCCCTTTGTAAAGAAATGCAAATAGAAAACCTCAGGTTGCCTTTCAGCCAAAGAGTGTCAAGTGAATTATGTACAGATAAAAGAGATGTTGGCTCCTGCAGCTAGCCCAAAGGGACTGCCCCAAATACACCCAGACGGTGAGCAGGCTTTAGTCTAACTAACAAAGGAGCAGTTAAACTTTATGTGATCCTCTTCTTGCTGCTGAGTGCATTCATCTGAGGAAATGGAGTTTTTAAAATGTTTCTAAACAGGGAGTCAGAATGGGCCAATGGTCAGGTACAAGCCAGCAATGCCTCCAGCACTCACATATAGTACTTTAAATCTTCCAGATTCTAAGTAACCATTGGTTAGCCTGGCATCGTCATTTTAATGTCAATAAGAAACATTCTAAAACCACAGAGGTCAATTCTCCCTTCATCTTTCCAAGACAATGAATGGCATTTAAGTTAATTGCAGATGTTTGGGAAAGTCTTTCTCTGCTCCCCTTGCATCCCCTGCTCCCCTGACCAGCCATGGGGAGGTGCAGGTGGAAAATGAGGCTCTGAAGGGGAACAGAGCTGCCCAAGATCATGCCAATAGTCTGTGCCAGAACCTGCACCTCTACCAAATCTGCTAGGGCAGAGGTTCATCAAAGGCCTTCCCATCACCGATGACCTGGCCACTCAGGTAGTAAAGATCATGTTCCTTTTATTTCCCATAAAACATTCTCCCTCTGCTGGTCCCAGGGACAGAGATTTTAGGGGTCTAAGAGATAAAAAAAGGCCTGTTTTGACAGTCTTGCCTGATCTGCTAGAATGTGTGGACTTTCAAATAGTTACTAGATCCACACCTCCAGATTTGAAGGTCCTTAAGGAATTCAATAAAAGGTTTTCTTCACCAGTAAAGGAGAACTGATATTGTCACTCTTAATTTACAGTTAAAAGTGAGCATTATTTCCACTTTGAATTTGTCTAATTTCAGCTTCCAATTACTAGGTATTGTTCTGCCTGACAGTTTAGAAGAGTCCCCTGTGCCTGGGATTTCTCTTCCTATCTGAATACAAATTTTCATTATCAGGCTTACATGATTACTGCTTAAAGACCTCTTGGGAGTTTTGCACTTGTTGGGTCTCACAGTATGATAGGCTCTCCTCAGCTCTCAAATAAACCTGTAGCTCTAAATCCTGGTCAGTCAATCTGCTTCCAGCCAGATATTTTAAGATGTGAAGTCACCAAGCCCTGCACTGCTGCGTTGGTGTGCACATCTGAAAAGCTTCCTGGTATTCTTTGGGATGCACTAACACCACACATCTCTGTCACAGTCCCAGGCCAGTGAGTAGTCAGTTTTTTATTCATTTTTTCTGTTCAATCTTACCATTACCTCAGCCACCACCTAGTTGAATTTGATCTTGTTCCTGGTTACTACGTTGAAGGCTTTGCTCTAGACACATCTATGGTCTCCTTTGCTTGCTTGTTTGACTCAGTATTGTGTAACTACACATTTTCTCTATAAAAGGGCAAGTGCAAGGGAAACAGGAAGACCTAGCACCCTGTGGGTAGAAGAGAATCAGGACTTGGATGGAGAAAAGTCTAACCATGAGCCATGTCTATCCTCAGAGCACAGAAATATTGTCCATGCCTCACCTCCTCTTCCAGCTTGATAACCTTGGCTTGTGCATTGTTTAGGGCCTGGTCAAGGATTTCGATGTGCCTCCGCTGGTCCTCATTGGCCGAACGCACAGCTGCCAGCTCCATTTCCAACTTTTCCTTCTCCTTCAAGTGCTCTTTGTCTGAAAGAATGACAAAAACAAGAGTCACTCCATGAGGACAGGCTCACAGGCCCCAGGCCACACACCAGAGGTAAGCTGTCACCTCCCTAGAAGAAATAAAAATTTTGAAAAGCAGCAGCGAGTAGGGCCTTTACAACACAGTGCTGAGACACAGCAGGCAAGGAGCTTCTGCTGCCAGGGCTCAGCCCCTCAGAGCACAGCTTTACACCAGCAGCAGAGATGAGTGGCAGCTTGGGCTGCATCTGCACTAGCAGGGCTTGTGGCCCCCAGCACTGCCTCACAGCTTTCCATTCTGCTGAGCTGCTAGCACATCCCCCAGCAAAATTTTGGCTTGCACAAACTACCCCTTTTTTACACAACACCCTACATCAAGAGCTGCTTATAGCTGCCTGCTTCAATGCTGCTGCCTTCTGTAATGGGCAAGAAGCCTCAGCTCCATGGATGTGGGCTGTGCTGTGCCTCCTGCACGGATGGAGATCATGACATACAGAAAATTTGAGGAAGCCAAATAGTAAACACAAATCTGTGCTAGACAGCCTGAAAATGGAAAGAGGGGAAAACAGTAAGGAAGAATATGATAGGAGGCCTCTGTACACGCTTTCTCGGACCATGCAGAGAAAAGGGAGGCTGTGGGAGCCATTTCTTGGGGGCCCTGGGTGACCTTCCGGACCTGGAGGACTTAAGGATCCAGTGACAAGTGCTCCCCTTCTGTTAAGGGAAGACAAGTGAGACTAAAGCATATAGATAACCTCTGTGCTGAAAAATCATCCCTTTTTTGGGTAAGATTTAAAACAATATTAAAAAAATGAACAACTGGCTAAATTCAGTCGGCTCTGCTCACATCTTTGTCTTCAGCAACAAACTGCAGGCCCACCATTGACTTTGCTGGCAAGCTGCCTGAGGAAATGCTTGGCTCCTTCTGCTTCTGCCCTGACAGTGCTGAGAAGCCATTTCTGGGAACACAAGTGTCACAAGCCAATCACTGGATCCCTGATGTCAGAACACAGTCAATGATTGTTTCTGAGAGGGGATCAAGGTTTCTTTCAGTGACATCTGAAATTTCAAAATCTGGCCTTCATTCTGAATGACAATAAAAATAGATACTTGGAAAGCCTCCTAGAAGGAAACTTTCCTCCAAAAACTTATTTGGCATCAAGTAAATGTTGTTTTGATTTTTGATTTTTAAAACATAGCATTACATAATATATTCTTTTTTAACTGAAGTGAAAAGTTGCTTCAAAAACACTGGAACATGGGAAATCTGCCCCAAACATCCAGCCCATGCCACCCAAATGTGACCACTCAAGCTGGAAGCCCAACCATCCACCTCCCCCAGGCAGGGTCAGAAAACTTTGCATGGCCAAAGCCATTCCATTTCAGACCTGAGCTAGCCTCAGCAGGACCACATTCCTCCCTAATGTCAGGTGGGATGAGAAGAGGTTTAATTCAGGCACCATCAGCAAGTGCCTGCAGCGAGGTGAGATGTACACAAGCTGAGTCATGTGGAACAAGGCAAAAGTGGATGAGGTGAGCCCAAACCACCCAGTTGTCTTCTCATTTATCCTAAAAAGAGGAACTCAGCACCTCATAAAAAATCATGGCAGCAATGCCATCATGCTGGTCACTACAAAGCCCACAAGCAAAGCCTAGTGAGTACTGTGGACACTGCACCACTGATTGCCTCCATGAGCCAGCTTGGTATGATGGTGGCCTTCCTCTTCCCTTGCTGGCAAGGGATTTTATATTAGACATGCAGACCTCTTCCTTCAATGCAAAAATATTTACTTCAATCAGATTAGCCAGAAGGAACATTAATATCTGATGTAGAAAAGTGTAAATCTGAGCAAATTATCAGGGAGCTAATGTCATTAGAGGGTAAGGAAGCTGGAAGACAAATGCTATTTCAGCCCTCCACTGCACCACCTCGTGCTAGGACCACACGTGCTCTGCTCTGGATTTGAAACCCCTGTTTTGTGTTACACATGGGGATAACACATAGCAAAACAGGACTTGGAATCTTCATTTTCAACTTCCACTCAAGGAACTTGAAGCCCTCAGCCTACCCTGTTGCATTGCTCTTTCTATTCCGCCAAAAGAGGACAAATTATACACAAGTACACAAAATAATCACCACTAGAAAGCTGGCAAGAAAAATTTCCTGAACAGCTCTTAACACTTCTCCATGTCAACTTCATCCTGTAAAATCCTGGAGGTACATTTTATAAGTACTTTACTTGCATTAATTTTTAGTGAAGAAGGACTTAGTTGAACATACCTTAAATTCTCTTCAAGTGCAAACAAGGTATCCCTAAAGTCTAAAAATACTGTTTTACTGCACTACCCTTGCATACACATTTTTAACTAAAGGACTCCAATTAATAACCATTTCTATGTTCTGCTGGGTCACTGCCATACCCTATTACAGAACAGTTCCCAAAGGCTCCACTGTTGCAGCTCACAGTTGTAATCTCACAGCTTTCTACAGACTGCCTCTGATTGTTGTACCGCCACACACTGTGGATATTACACCTGTACTCTGGCTGGGTAGAAGAAAGGGGATAAAGCAAGGAGGCTGCTTCACTACTTCTCAAACAGTCTTTCTGACTTGTCAGGCTGGGCAAGTGCATCAAATGTAGACAAGTCTTGAATTTGCTTTGAAATGGAAACTTCAGACAAAAAGATGCAGGCATGAGATGACACAGACTTAGTGTAACTCAGATGTGACTCCCACCTTAGCACACATTACATCCAAGTATCAATTTATTTGACCAATTTAATGAGGATCTCAGTACATCTCAAGCTGATTTTTGCCTTTCTCTGATGTTGCAGAGTGGCAACATGGACATGTTTTAAAGACAGTCCTTGCTACTACAAAATGACCACTGTTGGCAGAAGAAAATGTATCAAATTACAGCAGCCAGAGACTAATTTGGCTGCAGCAGATTTCCTGCAAACAAGAGTGGCTCCCACAGCACATCCCTTGCAGCACTTCCAATAATTTCTCTTATGCAGGTTTTCATTTCCCAATGGTGGCTCTTCTCTCACAGCTGTTAATTCCACAGATGCTTTCCAGCAACCATGCCTTTCCTCAGTGAAACCTGAGGGACTTCTTTAGCCTCTCGTCAGTCTTGCAGCTCCTGACACAGAGCTCTGCTCTGGTCACAGGTGTACGCCACGGCAGCTGCTGCCAGGCACCCTCGGACCAGCTGTACCAGGATGGGGCACAAGAGCCACCTCCTCTGCTCACCTAGATCGAGCTGTGTCCCTGCCAACTCCAGTGGCCCAACATTCCCAAAGAGCCTGTGAGACAGAACCAAGAGCAAGATGGGCCCTCCTGCTGTGACAGTGTCCCCAGACTGACTGTCAGAAGGAATCTGAAATGAGAACAGGACCTTGTTGCCTGCTCCAAAGACCTTTCAGCAGCTGGTATCCATCCCTTAATAATAAGCAAAATAAATGAATCAGTATTTACACCAAGCAGCCAAACAGGAGAAGGTTTTCCACAGCTTTAATAAATTCTCTGCACATTAAATAGGGCCAGGTTGCCAGGCCCAGACATTGAGGTTTCCCTCCAGAGGAGCAGCAGAGCTACTGTCCATCTGTCCAAGCCTCACTCAGTCCTCTGCAGCTGTGGTTTGAGTCTGACAAAACCGGGCCAAGGGAGGCCTGGAGCAGCAACGCAGATTATTTCCTGATTATTTCCGGTCTGGAAATGGGAACATTTCTTTGCCTGGGATATTTGGGACAGAGATATACACACAAGTTCATGGCACATGAACTGAACACTCCCACAAAGCGCAAGGCTTTATCAACACACTGCTAGAACTGTCCACGCATCCCCACCAACAGATGCACAGAGCCATGTGGACGGGCACAGACCTCAGACACCTGAAAAAACAGCGCTCCCACAGTTCAGAAATCGTCTACAAAAAACACACAAAATTCTCACACTCAACCAAAACATATTTTTCCCCAAGATATGACACTGTAAGCTTTCTCTTAGCCCTACACCCTTGAAACCTCCTCAATCCTCCTGTCCCTCCCTTTCCACAGCATCTCTTAGCCTCCTCCTAAGTGTTTCTTCTCTTGCCTGTAAGGGCCCATACGCCTCCATCAGCCGCTGTTTCATGGCTTTCTTTAAAAAAACCCTTTTCCCTGACAAAGTATCACATAATTATCTTGAAACTAACATGTTGTGAGTGTTTTCCAGTCCTTGATAGAACAGTAGTGTTTCTCCTAGGCACAAATGCCAGCACTCAATACTTAGAGGCATGTGGCCTGGCTTTGTCTATTATTATTGCAATGAATAAGATTGCTTTGTCACCTGCAGTCTCCATCTCAGAGCGCATGACTTCTCTGCACCATTGCACTGCTAATGGAAAGCTCTGCAAGGAACTGAGAAATGATCCTTGAACATCCTGCCTTGCCAGATTTCTTTTTCAGGGAGTTTTTCCCATTACTGGAGTTTTACCATAGAAAATTTGGTATACAATCGCAAGAATCTTATCTTTCTTTCGTCAGCTTATCACCAGAGTGGCTTAAAAACGACAACTTTTAGAAAACTGCTGATGTTGGAGTCTTCTTATGTAACTTGGGTCATGTTTCCTGGCTGTCTTCCACAAACATAGGGACTAGAAATCTGCTTTTGCATTTCTAATGAAAATTAGTGTTTACATTTACTAACCTGCATTTATTTAATAACCTGCTACGCTTAGGAAAAAACAAAACATCACTTTCACAACAAACTTTTTTATCTTCTTCTAAAAATTATTATTTCAATCTCAGTGTATATAAAGCAGCTAAAACTCAGTTTCCTTCTTCTCGGTTTTATGTCTGTGGATCCCATCAAAAGTCATGAGGAAGATACAAACTGCGCTTGCAAAAACCCCCAGGTCAGCAGTGAGGTACAACCGAACAGTGTGCCCCTGTGGAAGACTCAGAACCACACAAACATCAGTGTATAAACACAGTCAGCAACAGAGGATTTCCAAGCAGAACCTTTTATGGACTCTGAGAGGGGTGTTTTAGGCACACACCCTGCCATCGAGGTCAGTACTGTGCATGTCCCAGCAGCCCAAAGAACATGACTGAAGAGGACCTGCTTCACACGTGCCTATTTTTCTATTCTTGGAAGCACTCTGCATTGCATTAGTAACATTTAGCTCTCTGGCCTAGCCAGGAGACACTCCAAGCATTCAGACCTTCTTATGTGATAGGATCCAAAAAGCTATATTTGTTTGTAAGCTGTGAATTGATTGCAGCAATATGCTGAGTACACAGCGCAAAGTTTCTCTGCTAGGTATTTATCAGTAGAAGCACAGAGCATGTTTATGTACTAGAAAAGAGCTCAAATTTGGTCCATCCTGGGGATTTAACTCCACCTTGTAGCTAATAGAACACAGCAACACCGCCAGGCTGTCTCTACACAAAGAGAGCAGATCCCAGTCTCCAATTTCCACTGAGCAGCTTAACCCATTTGAACTCTTCCTGAGGATGACAAGATTTATACAGCAATGCCATTTCCTTAAGAGATCACCCTGTTGGATTTGCAGCAGTATCTACACACCTTTATGCCATTTGCTAATATGGCAAAGCTAGCACGTCATCGCTGGATAGCTGGACTCTTTTCTGCTTTGTGCACACATGTACCAAACAATCAGCTGGGCTGGCATCATTGCTGCTGGTGGGAGCCAGGAGAAGGCTCTCCAGCATTTGGAGCAGCTGCTGGGCATTATAGGGATGGTAGTGAGGCATGCTGAGTAGTACCAAACTCTGCAATGCTAATGGAGGTGGATGGCTCTCCACTGTAGTTGCAGCTCACCTTCCAAGGAAGCTCTTAGTGTGATGAAACAGAAGGATGAGCTGTACACAGCAACGAGCTTCACTGGGATTTAAGCACACAAGATACTGCACAGCTTCCAGGTGGCCAAGCCCTTCTGGGGGCATGCTGAAGATGCTTAGGACACAAAAGAAGCCACACGCTGCCACACAGCATCCAGCTGCTCAGGTTGGGTGGTCACACACACATCAGTGCATGGCAAGGAAATCAGCAGCACTATGGCCAGTCATTATGGGAGCCCACTATGTATTGGGAATGCATGCTTCCATAGCAATAGAGGCTGTAAAATCTTTGAAGCCTTTGTAGAAAGCATGGTTGAACTCTGCTCTTTCTGCTCTTAGTCAAACCATGGCACTGACAACTCAAATGGAGCAGAACTCGTTCTGAGCTTTTCCCAGCCAAGAGAAGAATCTGGCTTCTCTAGAAAGCATGCATCTTTAGAGATTATCTCTGCAAGCAACACTTCACAATTTCAGATAAATATTTATCAAAAATAAGCTAAGCTGTGTTACCATTAACTCCCACTGCTTGGTTCTGGTGCTCAGAGAGAAAAAACCCTACCCCTAAACAATCCAGTCTGCAGCTTAAACAAGAGTATGTGATGAATTAGCTGAGTAAAACCAAGCCACAAGCAGGCTAACAATTAAAAGCAATGTATTCACCTCCACTCCACTGTGTATAAATGGGTGCATGTACGTACGCATGTATATATATATATATATATATATATATATATATCTGCATCTTCCAAACAGATAAGCACAGTACTCACTCTGAGTGGCATAAAGGCCCTCTGTTGCCTTATCCTCGTGCCCATCGAAGTCTCTGCTGGCCAGCTGCCTATTGGCTGTCTCCAGTCGTTCTGCAAAAAACAGGAAATACTTCAAGTATAAATATATGTATTAAAATTGTAGGCCAACCAAGAAAATAAGGCGCATGCCAGCAGAACAGTATAAATAGACTCTCTGAAGGAGGACATTAAAATGGAGGCTGACACATACATAAAAGATGAGGCCTTTGACCTCTTCCATGAAGCTATGTTATTCAGATTCACAGAAACTGGGGAGAAAGCCTCTGCCATTCACAGCTGACATGCCCACGCAATCACCTCACAGTATTCAAAATGCACAAGGCATCTGCAATCTGAATTACCCAGCTTTGCAAGGGGGTGGCTGCTTTCCTGCAGTGAAGAGCTGCTGCCCCTGGTGCAGCACGACATCCTAGGCAAAGGCAGTCCCCAGCCCAGTGACATCACTCCTTGGGGATGCCCTGGGAAAGAAGGCATTTTCTGCAGCCAAGGACCGCTCCCACCGGGAAGGTCCTCCCTTCAGAAACTTTCCCCCTTCAAAAAGACCATGTGACCCATCTTGCACCATTGTAAAAATTTTAAGTCAGCTTGCAGAAGGCACCCCACTGCATGAGCAGTGAGTACCAAAGTACTCCCCATCAGGAACCAGAACGGGCAATAGCTACCCAATATATCCTCCATTTCCTTTCTCAGAAGGATACATCCTCAATTTTAAGCTTTTTAAAAAAGAGATATGGTTTGATACTCACTACTGGTCTGTGAAGGCACAGACCTTGAAGATTTATGGGTAACACAGAACTGCTCTACATTACAGTTTGCTTTCAGCTCTTTAGGAGTGGACAGGTGTCTCAGTTTGAGACAACAGGATACTGTGACTGGTGGCCTTGCTGTCAAATCCATATTTTCAAGTGCTCAACACACAGGCACCACCTGGAGCTAAATCTTCCACGGTGCCAGAAGGTTTTTTTGCCACCAGGGGGGTGACAGCAGTTTTGTCTAATGCCAATGAGCAGAGTCTTATTTCTCATGATGTGCATCTAAATATTGTATGAAGCCACTCCTCCTCCAAAGCCTGCTGCTCTGGAGCTTGTAAGTGAAACACCATGTCAACCAAAGGAGGAAAAAACAACAAGCAACTGTAACATACCACGGAGATCCCTGTTGAAGTCATGAAGTCTCCTAATTTCTCCTTCGAGTTTGTTTCTCATCGCTTTGTCCAGGGACTCCCTCTTCGTGGTGGTCTTGACCAAACCCTCATAAGCTTCTGAAATTCTCTGAATCTCAATTTCAAACTGAAAGGAGAAAGAACTCCTGTTAAAGCCCTGCAGGAATGTTTCCCATCCCAGTGTCTGCCCAGCACATTTCAGTAAGACACAAGGGGTCAGGGCAATGCTCATGTCCAGCGTCACACTAGCCACCAACTCTGCAATGACCGATCTCCCTGGCAGGTGATGGCATGAAGCCCCAGCAATGCTGGTGGCTCCTGCAGTGGGGACCTCGATAAATATCCTGTGGGGCAGCTCACCATGTCACAATGCCCCAGGACATCCCATTGGCAGCTCCCAAAAAAGCCTGAGGTGGGCTAGACTTGACGGAACTGCCTGGCTGCCTTTGGTCCATGACCAAGGTGACTGCTTTAATGCCACCCAAGAGGAGAAAAAACAAGAAATGGTGTACTTGTGTGGGCTGTATTCTCTCCTGGAAATGGTATACGGGGCAACATCTACTTTTACAACAGGTCCCTGACCCAGAACTTATCTCTGAGCTCTGAATGCCACCAAAAGTATTTTAGGCTCAGCTCTGGCCTCATGTAGCTTTTAAACAACTGTGATCCATTCCTTTCCATCCTTGACTGAAGACTGCTTTATACAAGAGAAACTCTCTGTAACAGACAGAACCAATTGTTTTGGGTTTTCAATCTTCCTAACTTCATCTCCTTGAAATCTGTCAAACTGCAGGCAGGGTATGCAGAGGAATCCCTCAGTGGTGAACTTGCATCTTAAGACCTGAGCCCGAGACTGACAGAAGAATAGTCCTTGGTAGAGTTTTGCTGTTCAGCTCAATCCATCCAACTTTTTTAATGAGATAATGTCATGTTAAGTGATATAGCTTTGGTAAAATCTTTGCTGCAGAGATGATCAACACTAATGTGGGAATCTGTTCCTGCATGCGTGGCCCTTGTGTTTGTGGAGAAAGGCTGGGTAATGTGCACAGGCTGGAAAACCAAAAGACATATACAGCCTCCCACATACCTTTCTAAATTTGGCGCTTTTTTGGCCTCTTGAGTCATGGGTGGGACAGATTTGTGATTTTTGAAGCCACGGTGCGAGCTCACCTGCACTTGCTGAAGCGTTAGGTCCCTCTCAGTAAGCTTCAGGCATGATTTTCCAGCGGCACCACTTGCAGAATGAAAGCTCCAAGGACACCGGAACTGTCATCCCACTGGGTGTGCAGGAATCTGCAGCCAGGCTCCAGCAGCCTGGATCTGCACTTCCCGCAATGCTGGAGCCACTCTATCAAGATACAGCCCATGGGCAGGCAGCACCTCCAAACCAAGCACCAAGGAAAGCCCGGCAGAGCCATGATGGGGAAACCTGATTACCTTCCCCAATTTCTGCTTCCAGCTGGTTCACAAGCACAAAAGCTGAAACAAAGGGGGAGATTCAGACTAGCCATGAGAAAGTGTTTCCTTACTGAGTGGGTGGTCAAACCCTGGAGCAGATTTCCTAGAGAGGTGGTCGATTCCCCAAGCCTTTCAGTGCTTTAGAGGTATTTGAACAATGCCCTTAGCAAGATGCTTTAATTTGGTTCACTCTGAATTGTTCAGGGAGTTGGTAAACCACTATCTGCTGGAGAAGATGATTTCTCCAGGGAGCTCCTACCACAGCAAAGCAGATTTGCCAGCACAAAAGTAGCTCTAACAGTCTGGCCCAATGCTGCTGGTTACAAGGGCTCTGCTTGGCCCTCTGTAGGCTGGTATTTCCCAAAACACATCACCACAGCCTGCAGCCCTGGAGGGAAAAATTTGCTGTAGCAAGTGCTTTATCAGCACTGAACAAAATTAAAGGAGAGCAGAAGAACAGCCATAAATTGTGTTGGTGTTTCTCAACAGCTCTGGGATTTCCTTCTCCTTCTTCCATGGAGGAGAAAGGAAACAATTCAGCCTTTTCTCTTCCTGGTAGCTCCTGGAGCCAACCTACTCAAACAACCCACACACGTGGCATAGGGAAGAGCCAGCCCAGCCTGACAATTAAACTTCCACAAGATAAGACCTCTCAGAAAACGGAAAATCATGCAAAAAACTCAAAATTAAATGCACACAACTCCTCTTCCAAGTCTTTTTAGATAAGAAAATGAAGCAACTCATCAAACAGCACAGGGATTCATCACCATCTTGTACCTCTCTACAAAAACGTCTGTTCACACATAACTGAGAATGTGACAATCCTTAGAACTGTTTGTAAAGAAGCCCAGGGAGTCCTACAAGTCAGGCTGACTTTCTCTAGCTTCTTCTCCTATTCTGTAACAAATAAAAGTGATGGGAAGGTGGTCCTACCTAGAATAAAATTGTTACCCACAAACAAGTACTCCTTCATGACCTTTCCACTTGCAACAAGAGGGAAGAGTTTTCACATCCAAAGTACGTAATTTAACTCAATCACATTTTCAGAGGCAATGTTTGTGGGAACTGAGGAAGACCTGCCCTGACCTTGTGTTCAAAAACAGCAAAAGTAGCATGGGAGAGATACCATGCGTTACGAGATTTGGTTTCCTCAAGAAAGAATGCACTTGAGTATGTGTTTCACTTTAATACTCCGCTTACATTCCCCCAAAGTCAATGAGACTCAAGTCCACACTTTATTGACTGAAGTGAGACTTCAGCCCATGCTTGAATACCTTTCTGTTGGTGTCTGATGCAATAGACTTGCAGGGCATCCAAGATAAAGAGAAAGCCATTTCCAAGAGTGAAAGAAACTGGAATATTTATAGGGCATTACACTTAAATACCTTTTACTGAACAATGCAGCTGTTGTAAAATTAATAGCTGAAATATTTATTTTTGCCCACAAAGGCTACAGGGAAGTCAGTATTAAATTTTTTGCAGATTTCTTCACAAATACTTAATGCTGCTGCAAAAAAATTTTTAACTAAGTTTCGGAAATTCTGTGAATAAGCTCAACTCATCTTCTTGCAGAGAAGGAGGCAGAAAAGATAGCAGCTACAAAACAAAACACATTGTCTTTTTTCTAATCTGTTTGAACAGATTGTCACAAATTTCAAACAAAGCTGAGGCTGGGATATGGTCTCTCATGGTCACCCTTCTTCTTCTGTGAAGAGTGTCTCCAAGAACACTCTGATACAACATACAAAAAATTAAGCTCCTATATTGATCCTTAAATTCAGAGAGAAAAGACCTGCAGTCTAAGCTCATTTGTGTACAAGCAGTGGGAAGACATAAACGAAATAGTAATGCAGGGTCCTAAATAGGTTATTTGGTCCAAAAGCCCTCGGGACCCGAAGCCAGCAGATCTCGGGAGCATCTCTCATTTGCCTTCAGTGAGCCTCAGTTTTAAGCAACTTCTACTTTGTTTGATACAACTTTTCATCTTCTCAGGCAGTGTGCAAGACATGACCCTTCTCCACTAAAAAAAAGCTTATAGAAAAGAGCATGCAGGACCTCTAAGAAAAATAGGTCTCAAGAAAAGTCTTCACCAAATAGTTCTTTCAGATAAGGGGGCAGTGCTTTTAGAACCAACATGTTCAAACGGATGTCTAACATCAGTTCTTATAAACTCAAGGAGCAGTAACTGAAAGCCTCTTAGACAACCCAGTTAATCCATTTCCAAACAATGGACAACCCCACTGGTGGCTGTTACACTTCCATAGAGTGTGGAGCACCACACGAGCTTATTGTGGTGGACAAGACTGCTTGGGACAGATGAGAACATGCTCTTCATAAGGTTCTCACCTGTATCTCTAACCCCTGAGCAGATGGTTACCAGGAACATACTGCCCATGGAAGACTTCCAGGGAAAGCTCCAGTGAGGCCAGCATGGAAGGATGGAAGGGGGAAATATCCAGCTGAGACATATCTGATGGGCTGTCTTGTTTTGTCCTAAAGGCAGTGGAGCCCACAAGGCACAGGATTATAATTCTGTGGGACCACCATGGAGAGGGAGTGGTTAGAGATGGGCAGTGGCGCATCTCCATCGCGGTGACACAACTCCGAAGAACAGCTGCCTCAAGGCAGAAGCACCAAGATGGTCACCCTGGCCAGGCCCCGTGCCAATCTCTACACCTACCTTCTGCAGTTTGTCTGCCTTCTCGTAGTACCCCTCCAGCTCCTGCCGCAGCACGTGGTTCTCCTCGGAGAGCATCTCCACCATCTGCTGCGCCCGCTCCACGATGGCAAAGGCGTCGGGTGTCAGCTGCTGGCCCGGCAGCGTCGGGCTCTGGGCGGCCGCGGGGGCCGGCAGCGGGGCCAAGGAGCCTGGGAGCAGAGGGCCAGCGCTGGCCTGCGAGGACATGGGGCTGTGCTGCTGGGCCGGCGGCGGCGGGAAGGGCGGCTGGCATTGTCGGCTGTGGGAAAGCACACGTCAGGGAGCGTTAGAGCCGCACGCCCTGGAAACGCTTACGGGAGCGCTCACCTAATGACTGCACGGTTTATTAACAGTGTTATAACTGGACAGCCACGACTCCTAAACACCACCAATCGCCACAGAGACCGGGTGAATCGTCCCCTCGCCTGCTCTTGACAGTGACGTACGCACCTGGTATGAACGGACAGAGGAAGCACTGACTCAAAATCAGCATTTCTGCCTGGGTGTGCAGCTAATACTTCAGCAGCAGCCAGCCTCTCCCTGCCTCCCCTTCTCACAAACACCATGGCTGAGAAGCATAAGCTGGCAGGCTTGAAGAAAACACAAGGGATGCGTTACTCACCCTTCGAACACCGCTCCCTGCCCAGAGCAAGACCAGCAGATCAGCTGAGTTGGGAGGCGAGAGGAAGTGATGTGAGCAAAGCAGCATCCCTGAGTGGCTTTAGCAAGTGGAAGAGAGAAGGGCTGCTGCAGAACTGCTGGAGGCACAGCCCCGTTCAGTCACAGTGAGCCATGAAAGCCATCTTCCAGTGGGAGACCTCATTGTGTCACTCTCCTATTAAAGACATCTATCACTCACCACAGTCACCACATATCAGGGAACAATAAGTGAGCTGGTAGTGGATCTGCCTGTGAGCTAAGCTTGCTGTCAGCAGGCAGCTCTTTAATACACCTGAATCATAATCTGCAATGGCTGGAAGATAATCCAGGAGGATGTCTCAGCAGTGAGGGTAAGCCTGCAGCTGACAGTGAGTCCCTCACCTGACCCATCTCCATCCCTCCATCCACTGCACAGGCAGCCCTCAAAGCCTCGGCCAGGGGAAGCAGCCCCAGGCAAAATCTCTGTGTGTGCAGGCTGAGCCACTTCTCAGCCCTGACGCCATAGTTCTGAAATTTCTACACCGATCTTGTTAACGAGACTCAACCCAGCTCACATGGTACCTCACTGTCAGGGCCCAGTTTGGCTGGAAAATAAGCTGGCTGCTGGACCCCACCTAAGTCTGCCATCAAGCACCTTCTGGGATTTGTATTTTAACGTAACTACAAGCTATTAGGCTTGCTGCTGATATCATTACCTTTATTTCTGCACCCTACACAAGACAAGATATAATGAACAGACATATTTACCCCACTGGGCCTCAAGGATCCATGAATGCTTTTCCTTAGACAGACAATTTTGTGCTATATAAATACATAGTAATTATGGTTACTGTTGTCTTCAGCACCTACACAGCTTCTCAAAACAGGGTTTTCAAAAGCCTTCAGTGTTGGCCTAATTCTACTCACAGTGACCCACCACTTCCTTCAACTGCAGCAGAACAAAGCTGAAAAGTGAAGGCAATTTTAAAATCCTGTCCTAGAAAATGAACAGCATTGCTCTAACAAACTTGTCCCTGCCGAGCCACACAACAGCAAAGAGAGCCAGCAATTCAGCCTTAATCTTCTGTCCAAAGTAGAGAGAAAGCAAATCAGGCTCTGCAGGCCCCCAGACACAGCCCCACACTCTGATCCCAGCTTTGCCCAACGCATCCACTCTGGCACAGAAAGGTACTGAAACGGAAGAAACACTGAACACAAGCACACTGCTAACATGGTCAGAAGCACAGTGTCCCTGGGAAGAAGATCCCAGCAGAGCTTCATGCAGCCAGCATTGAGGAAAGCTGTGCTGAGCTCAGTCCGGCTTTCAGATGGCTTTTACCTGACTAGCATAGGCATGCTCTAAGGCTTTGTCTCTCCTCTAAGTTAAACATCCATGGAGGCAGTTCAAGAGCACAGGAGAGGGGCCATTCCCCCTGGGCAGCTCCCAGGGCCAGAAGGGTTTGCTCCCAGTCCCAGACATATTAGCTCTCTGGCAGAGGTGCAGGCTAATAACTAAGGAGCTAAATGTCTACTGAAAGAGGATAAAACTTTCCAAAAGACAGAAGCCAGGGAGGTGCTGTATGACACTTCACAACAAAATAGGAATTCATAGAATCATGGAATGTCTTCAGTTAGAAGTGGCCTTTAAAAACCACCCAGTCCAACCATCCTGCCACAGGCTCAGACACCTTCCACTAGATGAGGCTTCTCAGGGCGCCAACCAACCTTGAACACTTCCAATGACGGAGCATCCAAAACTTCTCTGGGCAACCTGTTGCAGTGCCTCACCACCCTCAGCATAAAAAATTTCTTCCTTATATCTAATCTAAATCTACCCTCTTCCAGTACAAAGCTATTTCCTTTTGTTTCATCTCTACAGGCCTCTGGTAGAATGTCCTGCTCCAGCTTTCTTATAAGCCCCCTTTAAGTATTAGAAGGCTGCAGTAAGATCTCTCTGGAGCCTTCTCTTCTCCAGACTGAACAACTCCAACTCTCAGTCTGTCTTCACAGAAGAGGTGCTCCAGCCCTCTGATCATGGGCATAATTCTCACATCACCCCCAGAATCACCCTTTCCTGATGCCCATTGTGTGACTTGAATATTCTTCTGCTCAAAAATCTGAACAATAAATAACAGAATGTGTGAGGGATGTCACTTACGGTGCAAAAGATGCTCCACCAGTGAATGTGAACTCAGACAGGCAGGCAGCACCTCCTCAAGGCTGCTGACAGCCACTCTGTGCTCACGTGTTTTACCACAGCAATTAACTCTGTTAAGTGGGAGCTTGTTTGTCTTTACCAAAAGAAAAGGCACCACTGGTTTATGCAAGTAAAAGCCCAACTGTCTGGATGCAGTTACACCCCTACAAAGACACTTAGTAGACAGTAGAAAATTTGGAAGATTTGCTGCAGGTACAGATTTTCTCACTTCTTTATGGGAGTAATGTAGACCAAGAGAATCAAATTAACCTCTGAATCTAAACCAGTGGAGATACAGCAATTTTTCTTTTTCATTATGAAGCACAGCAATCTTTCTCCATAGATACACCCTTTAGAACCTTGCCTGAACTTTTGACGCTGTACTTTCGGGAAATCTTAGCCTTTCATAAATTTAATCTTGTCACTTTAGTCTGTCTAGCTTTACACTACAGAGGAAAGAAGGACCACAGAGATCTCTGTTTTCTTGAACTGCATATGACTTTTTCAGCTACTAAAGATTTACACCCTACAGCACCTGCCAGCCACCAGAGTCTCAGCAACCATGGCCACAGGAGAGATTCTCCAGCGTTTTCCAGCTTGGAAACTGAACAGGTACAGCTGACTTTATACCTCTTGAAGCACAGCTGTTCAACAAAATTAATGCTTCCAACTTTCTTTTTACTTGTTTAATCTGTCCCAATTTAATTCTGACTTAGCCAAATCTCTGAGTACATATGCAATAAAATAAACACAGCAATACACATTAACAAATCAGCATTTGCAAAAATAGGAATGTTATAACATCAGCTTAGTTCCTATCCAAATTCTCATGTAAAGCTCCAAAGAAACACAGCAATCAGGATTATCCTGAGGTCCTTTGGGCTTAGTAAAGAATGACATTCTCACAATGCTTCTACTGTATTTTAAATGTTGATCTTACTCTGCATTACAGCAGGTTAAAATCTTTCAGCCAAACACATTCTAGTTAAAAATCATCCTTCTTAAAAGCATGCGACAGTGGAACATTATGAGTTTAGGCTATCTCTGCAACATTTCCACTACATTTCTATAAAAAACATTTTCTTGTTGACATTATTGCAGAAGTAGGGCCGCCATGAGCTTCTGCAATGTAGTGTAAAGAAGGAAAAAGAAAAAAATTAAGGAAAACAGCTTTTTTAATAAAGAGCACCATCAGGCAGAGAGGCTTTCAAGGGCTACTGTGCTGGGGCCACCAAGCACTCTCTTTCTTTTTCACAGATATAGCTTGTGAGACATACATAACAGCTTACTACATATAGCTTGCAATACATCTTCAGCAAAATACTTGACAAGGGACCTCACTTTCATAAGAAAGCCCTCAAGATGCTGGGGCTGCCCAAGCTCCCAAATTTAGGCATGGTCTTAATGCTCCTCTTATACTGGACTACCTGGGAGCAAGAATTACCAAGACAGAAGAATTTGGAGAGAATTTGTAACTTTATGTAGGAATAAGAAACCTGGAAAGGAAAATAAATCATGAAGTCCACTTGCTTTTGATGACCAGGAAATCAAAAATACAAAAGAGCTGTTGTTGGATAAAGCAGTGCAGCATTAGTAATAAAATGAAAGTGCCTGTAAATGTTCTGGAAAGGAAATTCCACCTCAGCCTTGCTACAGGTACAGTGAAGCTCTCCTCTGTCTAGGGATGGAAAGGGGCCAGTGGAGGAAGGACTTCTATTTCCAACACACCATGGCATTTACATTCATAATTAAAATGCCCTCCTCTAATCTATTTAGCTCATCTTTCTCTGAATGCTCTGCCTTCCTTTGCCTTTAGGGCAGACTGGCCTACTTCATCTTTCAAAGACTCTCCCAAGGAACTTTATTTCACAACTTCATGCATCTTCTGTGGATGCTCTGCCTCAGTCAGCGATGAGAATAAGGCGTTTCTGGGGTGCAGTTCTTTGAAGCTGCCTTAGGCTTTTACCTTACAATGAGAGTAAAAAAGTGTGTGAAATGTGCTTATTCCTGTCCATTGACTGGGAGCCTTCAGTCTGGATACTAATCCCAGACCAGGTGTCCACCTGCTCTCATGATTTCTGCAGTCACAAAGCAGACTTCAAATGCTATTCTGTCTCACTGTGAATAACATGGAAGAAATAGTATTATCACCATGCAGGAAAAAACGGGATCCTGGCAAAGTCAGCAAGCCCAGTCTGATGGTCATGGTGCAAGAAAACATAGTAATATATCCATCACTAAATGGTGATACAGAAAGAAATGGGAGAATGTTTGCCAAAGCCCAGACATGGCCCTCATGGTATTCTCAGTCTTATAGAATCAGCAATAGTTGCAGCACCTTGTAAATACAAGTGTTTGTTTCGAAAAACACTCTAAAGACTTGGATTCACATCTCTTGAATTCGTTATTTTGTTGGTAACATTTGTTAGCTCTGGAAAGACTTGGCCCAGCTTCTTTGGCACGATTACATAAAGATTTTGCAGGGCAAAATTATAATCTAAAAAGTCACATGCTGCATCAAACATATCCTCAGTAGTTAAGAGAGGGACAGGATATTGTATTTCCTCACAGAAATCCACACTCAGAATGGATTCTCAGCACAAGGAAAAGATGCCTTCCTCAACTTCTGCACTTCTAGGGGAACCAGCTGAGATAATAATAGAGAAGGGTAAGGAGAAATGACAGAGCATCACCTAAGCTGTGGAAACACTTCATGAAATGAACCAACTTAATTTCTTTTTCATTTCTTTTAATCTAAGGCGTATTAGACCAGAAGGAGAAGATACAAAGCAAAGCTCCTCTGCAGGGCTGCCAGCATTCACATCAGATGGAAGTGCAGCCTCCAACCTAGAGTCATACCTGGGCAATCCTTGCAGAGAAGAGCCAGGACAAGTCAGTTTGGGTGTAACATCCTTCAGCTTATCCACACCGCCAGCAAACCCCCCTGTCTGGGCTGTCTCAGGGAGGAAAACGAGCTCCTTGTGTCCCGTCAGCGGCCACAGACACGGCTGAATCGGTAAATATCAACGGGTTGTCTGAAAACAGCAGTTATATGTGTGGGGGGAATAAACACACAAATAACTGGAGAAGCAGCAGACTATTTCAGCAGTTAATTATAGACTTCTACATCCTGGCAGGGTGGAATTTTATGAGACATATAAAAAATGGGATGTATTTAAAAACAGCCCAGATTCATTCTTTTCATTGATTCTGCATGCTGACTTTCAAAACTCATGGATTAAGTCAGAATGAAAAGGTGCCTGTATGATTGTCTTCTGCATGTACCACAAAATAATTCTCCTCAGTAAGAAGCAGACTTTCCAGTTCAAGGCTTCATTTGCATTATACACACTTTCTATTAATAGTGCAGAGAAAGAAATCATTCTGAATAAAAGACACCATGATCTGACAAGAGCCACTGGGATCAATGAAGAGGATTCATTGCACTGAGTGATCTGGATCACTGCTTAAGCAGGACATGGAAAAACTGACCTGAGCTCGTCCAAGTTCATCCATCCAGGAATAAACACAGCAAGCTAAAGGGTGGAAAATATCATCCTGGGCTGTGACAACTCTCACCTGCCTGGATAACAAGCGGCGTGGGGAGATCCCAGGGTGCCAATTCCAAGTGTTAATGAGCTATGTAAACAAGGAACACTGAGTCAAACCAGAGGTGTTACTACACCTGATTAGCCTGTGGTCCAGCTGGTACTGAACCAGTGTTCAAGGCTGGCTTTCCACACTGAAAAAAAGGGATGTTGACCATAGTGAAATAAGTACAGGGCTCCGGGCTCCATTTGTAAAATGTATTAAAGGACTGATAGCACAGGTCTCCTCACTGTATCTGACAAAACCCCTGGTAACTAGAAAATACAGGCTGAAACTAAAATGGAGATCTATGCCAGAGATGGCAATGAGCTAGTGGAACAAGGCTGTAAAGGCCGTGATGGATTCTCCAGATGGAGATTGTTATACTCACCAGGACTGAATGTTTCACAAACTGGAATTAATTCACAGCACTGTACAAAAAACTAAATTAGATTAGTTCCAAGCCCTTTTGCCTAACAAGCTGTGACTTTCTGAACCTGCACCTAAGGAAAGTTAGCAAAGACACCATTCAGGAATAGCTGTACATCTAGGAAAGGAAACGTTTTCTAAAAATTATTATACTTGGCCAACTTAAAGCATTCAGAAGTTGTGAGTCAGGGCCCCAAGCATTAAGCAACTGCTAAAAAATACTGATATTTTAAAAGGAAAAAATACTGGTTCATTTTTATTTGCCTTCCGGTTGTTTTGTCCTTTAAGCTTCAAGGTTTAAGCTCTGCTCTGGAACTGTGATGTCCATAAAAGAGAAGTCACTAAATCTAATTTATATAAATCCTGAGACTACCCCCTACATCATATGACTCTAGGAGTTCTTCACTACAACACCAATTATCTTGAAATTTACAATAGATTTCAAGATTTCACCCTCATGATTATAAAGGCAATGTTTCCTTTAAAACCAGTCATGTGCAAAAGAAAAAGTCAAACCAAAAAAGGAAGTTAAGCAGCAGCTACAGTCATTCCACTATCCTTCAACAGCTCCCTGCCAGCACTGGTCCATTTCCAGCCAAGTTTCCCTTGTCAAAGAAGGACTGTGGGGAAGTGGGGGCTCAGTCACCCTTTAGATCCTTTCCATCCCTGGTATCTGTGAGTGCTTTTTCGGGATCGATGCACTCTGTGTTTCTCCTCTTTTCTGGAGCACAGAAGCCTTTTGCATGGTCCCTGTCCAGAGGATGCCAGGATGGATGGGCTGGGAGACTGATATGACCAAGACAGAGGGAAGGAGATGCTGGGGTACGTGAGATTCCCGTCTGACCCCGAGCAAAGTTCTGTTTCCATCACCTTCTTTCCCAGACACTCCTGATGAGATGAAAGCTGAAAATCCTCACCTCACTTGTTCCTCTAACAGAAAAATCAGCCTCTCCA
Organism: Phainopepla nitens; assembly: GCA_013400175.1. Taxonomy (NCBI): domain Eukaryota; kingdom Metazoa; phylum Chordata; class Aves; order Passeriformes; family Bombycillidae; genus Phainopepla; species Phainopepla nitens. Next base: position 597,088 of record VXBQ01007740.1, read on the forward strand.
ATCCCTACCCCTACTGTTAACCTTATGAAACAGGTAGTCCCCTATCTCAACTTCTTCTGCCAAGGTCCTCCATCCCAGCCAGATGCCTGGCAGTGAGCCTCCCCAGAGTCCAGGTAAGGGGAGAAGCAGTGAGCCAGTGCAGAGTCACAGGAAGGTTTGTGCTTGGGAGCAACCCAGGAGTGTAACACAGCAACCCCTGCACCTCACTCTTCCAGCAGGGCTCATACTGTGACTGCTGCCAGACAAATCCCCTAGTAAAGACAGGGCTGATATCCCTGAACAGGTAACCTGCCTTTATCCTCTCCAAAGACTGAAATATTTGGCACAGAGACCACTTTATGAAACTGCATTTTAACCATCCCAGATGTGGGCAAGCCCATCCTGCCATGCAGCCCAAAATGCATCCAAGGATGCACTGGAGCACAGCTGCTGCAGATAGATGACAAGTGATGAATAAGAACACAGGGATTACAGTCACCTCCTAAATTGCTTTTGTCAACCAAATCTTCCTGGGTGACAGGACCATACAGGGATCCTACAGATCATGGGACCAGTTATAAACTGGGATAAGCACAGAATAAACTAAGTGAGTTTATTTCCTGGCTTTTAGTGACAGCAGTTCATAATAACTGAGAAAAAGCCCAGGTAATAAATATTTCAGTGTGCCAAAGGAAAGTGAAAGGTTGACATTCCTGTGTTAAAAAATATAGAGAAGTCTGAGATGAGGAGGAAGACCACCACTTTGCTGAGACCCAGAGGCTCACTGTCTGACATCTGAACACAGCGACATGTTCCCCCATTCACTGACAGGAAACCTCCCCAAAATTCAGGCACCATGTGAAGGGAGCCAAGAAGGACTTGAAAATAACCACCTGTATACCAGGAACCAGAACTGCCTTAAATAAATCTCAAGAGACAGCATACACCTCAGAGCAAACCTAGCTTTGGTGAAACAGCCCTCAGCCATGCCAAGCCCCTAACCTACAACTGTACAACCTTGCTGGCATAGCCAGCAGGGATACATGCAGACTGAGAAGTATCAAGGCCCTTGCTGAGCTGCAAGAAAGATACCACCGAAGATTTTTTTAGTAAGTGTGCACAACTTGGCAGCTCTGCTCTGTCACTCTGCCAGTCCGCTGCTGCACCAAACATCCCTCCCCTGGTGAGTCTGTACCTGATGGGAGGGAGATTCCCCCAGCATCATGCAAAGAAAACAGCACACAGGGCTAGCAGACATCCCCCTGCAGTGTGATTTGGGGGTAAGTGATGCTGCCTTGCCAGCAATGAGCAGCGACCACCATCATGAGCCAGTGGATTTCTCCCCACAGCTGCTGAGGTGATCCTGCCTTTGCTGAGGACTGGTATGGAAATCTGCACTGAGTCAAGGGGGTTTCTCAGCATTAACCCTGCTGATCAGGCAACTGGGAAAAGCTCTGGAAGTGGCCCCAAAGGGTTTTCCACTTGATCCCACTGATGTTTCCAGATGAAGCAGTGCATGCAGCACCCAGCTCCACTCACTTGCACAGACTCAGAACACTCCGTGGCTATTGAACCAGCATTTTCCCAGAGTGATAAAAATACCCAATCCAGCTCCTTTTCCGATGGAGGTGAATCTGCTTGGTGCTGGCAGTGTTTGTTAGTGCCACAAACAACTGCAGGAAAGCATGGCCCCAGCTGCCCTCACATCCATATAGGTCTTTCTTTGCATAAACAGCCATTTTTGCTGAGGTCTTAAAAATTCCATCTTGCTCTGAAAAAACTGCATTAACTCCACACAGTGGCCATATATGTAAGCTGTAGAAAGACTCAGCACAGGCCTCCTGCTTGTCACAGCCACCTTGCCCCTGTCACTGAAACTACACTTTGAGTTTCTATCTGTCTCAACACAAAACCCATCCTCTCTGCAAACATGGAAATGCAGAGCATTCCCTCCTGCATTTCATGCCTTACACTTTTTGGACAGAAAGAGTCAGGTCAGTCGTGCCTCCTTTCCTTTGTGCCTGTGCTGTGGTAAGATAACTGTGTGCAACTTAAGGTGATGCCAACAAAACCTTTGGGGATTCTGGGATCAGTAAAGACCCAATGAGGCAGCTTGCAACATGGAAACTGCTCACATTCACACCAAACAACTTCAGACTTCCAAACCCAACAAAATAACTGTCTAAGAGGTCAAAGAGACAGGGATGAGACAGAGAAACACTTGCATTTAGGCACAGCAAGGAAAAACAGCCCTTAATACACCACTTCATCTCTGAAGGCAGGACCTGCACCACTCACAGAGATCAGCACACAGCCAGCAAACACTGGATTGTTTTTAATGCGCTTGGAATAAACCTGTACTCACAGGGAGGCCTGGCATGAGGGGCCCAGTACTGTGAAAGCTCCATGTGAGCTGTGTGGGAAGATTCAAGTGGCACATAAGTCTCATATAAGCTTTATACAGTCCTCTGGGAGATGCAGGTGCCTCCACGAGCTGGGAGGCACAACATGTTATGTCCCCACTGCAGGGTGTGACGTCCCCACCACGTGCCAGGAGCTACAGCTCACTCTGGTCACGTCTACACGAGGCCCAAGCTCCACAGACACCGGCTCCTCCAACGTGGGCAGGAGCAGGTGACCCTGCAGACCCACCCCCAATGGCTGCTGACCACTGCTGACCCCCATTACCTGCTGACCACTGCTGACCCCCATTACCTGCTGACCCCGTACTCCGGGGGCGGTTGGTAGCGGACGAGGGCCAGCTCCGCCCGGGCGGGCTGGGGGGCGGCGTAGGCGGCCTTGAGGACATCTTGTGATGATTGCTCGCCGTAGAAGAGCCCGTGCTCCTGTGCCTTGCTGCCTGGGGCTGCTGCCTTGCCTTTGTAGGGGTACTCGGGAGGCGGGCCCCGCGGGTCCGCGGCCTTGCCGGGCTGTGGGGCTGCCTTGAAACCCTTCCCACCTCCTGGGGCTGGGGGGTGCTGCTTGGCTCCGTTCCTCTCCAGCGAGAGCTGCATGATCCTCTCGCTCAGCGAGCGGACGTGGCCCTGCTTCAGCTCCTTCAGCGCCTCATCCTTATGCGCCTGCCCGCTGTTGGCCCGGTTCACTGTCGGCCTCCCCTCCGTCCTGGACTTCTGGCTGGAGGAGCCGTAAAAAGCCGGCGTGGCGGCGGTGGCCGGTGGCGCGGGCTGGCCACGGAAAAACTGAGACTGGGCCTTGGCCTCCTCATAGGTAGGGAGCTCCTCGGTGCCGTGCGGGGGCTGCGGGGCCCGAGGCTGCTTCTCCATGGCAGCACCGTCCCCCTGGTGCTCCTGCCCCTGTGGTTCCTGCCGCCCTGACGGCTGGACCATTGGCAGGTCTTCGGGAGCAAGGTTTTCTGCGGAGGAGAGAGTGCTGGCAGTGCTGTTGGAGGGCCCGGCGCTGCCCGTCGCCTGGTGCTGTATGGCCAGCAGGTTCATGTTCTCGCTGGGGTTGCCATACCTCAGCCGCTCCTGGATCAGGCGCTGCAGGACGGTGCCGGCTGCCACCTCCTCCGCCCCTCGCATCTCCGCCTCTGGCACACGGCGGAAGCTGGGCGGGCGCAGGGTGCAGAGGGTCTCCTCGGCTGGGCAGGGAGAGAGAGGTGGCCATTAGCTCTGCTGTCCAGGAGGTTTAATTCCCCCTGCTCTTTCTTCTCTTCCCACATCCCACAAGAGCTGCACCCCACGGGCAGTGTCCTGCCAGGATTCTCCCGGCAGCACTGGGGACGCAGCTGGAAGCCAACAAAGGAGGCAGAGCACTGCTCCCTGCTCACTGTCCACCCCTAAACCCTAATTCTGTTTGGCAGTGATCCCTAGGAATACATTCCAGTCCCCTCCCTGGCCTTCCCCTCCATAATATTCCATGCATCCCACAGCCACAGCTCTGAACCTCCCTCTAAGTCAACAAGGGACGTTCCATGTCACAGGGAAATTTGGTATTTTCTAACATGGATAGGACAGGACAGGATAGGAGCCTACAGTGGTTCTCTCACCCCACTGCCTGACCAATTCAAAGCTCACAAAAAGTTAAAGTATTTTACTGAGGGCCTTGTCCAAATGCCTCTTTAAGCACTGACAGGCTTGGGGCTCTGACTGCCTCTCTAGGAAGCCTGTTCCAGTGTTTGACCTTTCCCTGGGGACGGCTTGCACAACTTACAGAGTCAGCCTGCATGGCAATACCAACTGCTGTATTTTTGATGGCCAAAGGTGTAAGTGTACGGTGTGCCAAGACAAAATAAAATGTAAAATGTGTCACAGAAAAACTGTGAAATGGAACTGGAAAAGAAATGGTCCTAAAGGTCTGAGAATAATCTGTGCTCTGACATCTTCCTCTAAAACTGCAATTTCCCTTCCGGCTGAAAACACTTTTTCTAAGGGAGTCAATACTAACTGTTGTAATTTTGCTGGGTCAACACAAGGAAGGCATTATGGTCATAGGTGTAATGCCAGCATTTAAAAAAAAAAGCACAGACAGCTGAGCTACACAACCCTTACATGGACTACTGAAGTCATTCAGAGTCAATGGCACCACCTCTGCACTATATACAGTGGAGCTTGCCTGGAGCTAAGCATCTAGAAGCACTTGGACAAAGCTCTCAGGCTCACGGTGTGATTCTTGGGCTGTCCTGCACAGGGCCAGGAGCTGGACTTGATGATCCCAATGGGTCTCTTTCAACTCAGCATATTCTATGTTTTAACCACGGCTGAGGCCTTTGGAATCCCTCCCTCCTGGAGCCCTCCTTCCATCCCAAAAGTGCTGTAAGATGTCTATTTGAACACTGTCAGAGCTCAAAGGAATGTTCCTGAAAGACTCCATTGCAGACAAAAGTGAGAAGAGTCTTCCAATGTCCCTAGGCAAGAAGGAGGTACTTTCTGCAGTTCGGTTTCTTGAGGTCACTCTTGGCAACTTTCTCCTGCTGTTTCCAATTCTCAGAGGAGTTTGTCAGGACTTGCACTTGTTTTTTGTCATTTGAAAGCAGTTTAAAGGCAAACTCTCTCTTGAGGTCTGGTCATTTCCCTGTGGTTTCATCAGTTACTGCACATGCTGTGGGATAACTTATATACAACTTGGATGCCAGAGGGAAAGAAGTGCCTTTGACTCTTAACAATGATAAGAGGTCATTTCCACTAACATTTCTGTTGCAAAGCCTTAAAGATGACTGTGGGGCTCAGGAGGGAGAGAAGATTCCCAGGCTGTTTCCCTCCACACCTGCTCTAGGAGATACACCTCCCCTGCTTTCCCTGAAATAATGCTATCTGCCTGCCAGCCTCACCCAGAGGGTCTGTGAGCTCCTCCGGATGGTGTTTGAGCCAGGAAGATGCACAGGCACACCGTGCATCTCCATCTGCCAGTCTGCTCAACAGCCAAGTATCCAGCTGCTTTATATGTCCCTGCAGTTACAGCAAACTCTTGCTGCTTTGTTCATGTTAGCACAGCACACAGAAGCCTCATCACATTGGACATTTTTGCAGAGAAGCAATAATGTCTCCCTAACACACCAGAAAGCTTACGGTCTAGGTTGTTAGACAATGCCTGAGAAAAGCCTGAGGAAAGGGGATAAAGCCAACATCACACAGTCAAGGCAGTTCTTTCTAATACATCAGGATTTCCACTTCTGTGCTAGTTATGTTATCATCCTTATATCTGGGAGGTGTCCTTTAAATTGCCTATTATTGAAGTCCAGAAGGATTGACCACAGGGAGCTTTCCACAGCGCCTATGGTCTTGCTCCATCAGCAAAAGAGCCATGGAAATTGGTCCAGCTGTGCAGTGAAAAGTAACTGTATCCTGAAGGACAAGTGGAAATGATGCAGCCTCCACAAATACAGGTGACAAGTGATGGTGGGTCACAATACACAAGTCAAAGGTAACTTTGACTCTACGAAGAATGAGAAGCTGGCCTTCAACTCTCTAAATATTACTTGTAAATGGTTTAAACTGCTCAGTTTATACGTTGGGAAAAACCTGGAAGTAAACACAGTGGGTTCATACAGAAGTGTGGCCGTGCACTTACCAGCTTTTTCTTTGGCACTGATCACTTCAGTCGTCAGCGGGGACACTTCATGCCTGCCAGCAAACAACTGGTGATCCTGGTAAAGAAAGCCAGTGTCTTCCAGCACCTGGACGGGGCTGGTAGGCTTGTAACAAACAGATGTGGAGCCTGTAAGAAAGAAGAACAGAATGCCAGTAAAGAAACCACATGAATGACAAAATATGAAGCCGTGACTTATGATAGTAGTCAAATAAAATTTCTTGAGCATGGCTAGGTGCTGAGAAGCCCTTCTGAGGTCAGTGAGCAAACCATCTCTTCAGTCCACCCTTCCCAAATAACACATTAGCTCTGAGGAACAAGAGGCAAAACACTAAGTCACCAGTGCTGCTCCATGTATTGACCCAGCCTGGCCTACAAGGTCCTCAGTCCAGGTACAAAGAAAGGTTTGTAAGAGCTAACAGTGACAGGTCACAAGCTCACAAATCAAGGCATAGCCCCAGGACATTAAACCAATAGAGGCAGCATAAAACTGAACAAGAGAGTGGGTAAAAAGAAGGAAGGGGTGAGGACACAGCCACGCATTAAATAGGGCTATAGTCTGGGAAAGGCCTTACCACAGAATCTGCTCATGAGTAATAGTTTAGCAATACAGAAAATTGCTGAGACATTAAATAGTACCAGTGCTATCAAGGGAGAGAGTTTTTAAATCACTTTGTCCAGATGTTCTTAATATGGTAAGGAGCAGATGTAGCTGGAGGGCCATGGGAATTTGTGTTGCAGACTAACTACACGGGAGCTGCACGCCCCAGCCCCAGCATCCCACAGACACTGATGGCTGGACTGCGCTGGTTTTGCCTAAGACAGAGTTAATTTTCTTTTCAGTAGCTACTATGGGGCTATGTTTTGGATTTGTGCTGGAAACATTGTTGATAACACAGGGTTGTTTTAGTCTCTGCTGAGCAGCACTTACACAGCATTGAGGCCTTTTCTGCTTGCAACTTGGCAAACAAGGCTCATCCTAAATCTGTTCTCAGGGGTGCTTGTTTTAACAAGCTGATACAAAATCCATCACAGCAGTGCTAAACCAGGAATGACATTGGCTTGACCCTATATTCCAAGCCACAAATGACAGTGGCATATTCCTACAATTTAAGAAAGACACAGACTGTACAGGGTCCAAAGGCAGGCCCCAAAGATCATCAGTGGCCTGTAGAACCTGTTCTGTGAGGAAACGCTGAAGGAGTTAGGTCCTTTTTCCCCGGAGAAGAGAAGGCTGTGAGGGAGCTCTCAGAGTCTTGCAGCATTTAAAGGGAGGCTACAGAGATGAAAGAGGCTCTCTCTCCACAAGAAGCTACAGTGAGAAGGGGCAGCAAGCACAAGTTGCACTAAGAGATGTTTTATCTTGACAGAAGGATGAAACTTGTTACAGTGAAAACAATCACTCACTGAACAACCTCCCCAGGGATGTGGCAGACTCCCCATCACTGGAGGTTTTCAGTATGCGACTAGACACTGTCCTAGATAATCTCATCCAAACTGCCTCCTTCCCTCAAAAGGTTAGACCAAATGATCTGTGAGATCCCTTCCAGCCTGGTCTGTTCTATGATTTATGACTTCTTTACTTTCTCATTTTTCTTAGAACTTACTCATTTTTGTAAAGAGAGGCTCTGAGGTTCAAACCTTGGAAATGAGCATCTCCTGGCTGCAAGTACCCTGGCACAACAGGCACACAGCAGGCTCACTCTCCACTCACCCCACTGGCTGTCACAGGTTTTAGGCTAAGGGAATGGTCATCAACCTCTAGCACCAGCCACTGCCAAGGACTTGCTTGAGCAGGAGGCTGAGTACTCAAAGTGGCACCAGAGATGCATCCAGCCATCCCTGTGGGGCAGGAAGCCCACAAGCACAGGGATCTGCAGCACCCCACTCTGCAGGAAAAAAGTCACCCACAAATGACCTGGATATATAAATCCTGACTGCTTGGTTTGTGCTCAGCTAACCACATGCTCCCTGCATATACTACACAGGTCATCACTAACCCCATGCAACTGCATGGAGCAAGGCAGCAGGGGGATAACAAGGGGGTAGGATCCAGCCTGTCATTTCTACAGGCATGAAGATACTATTTTCTTCTGTGCCAAGAGGAGAGGAAATAGGCATTTCTGCAAAATGTTAATGAATTCATCACTTTACCATTCATATTATGCATGAATGTGTACGGCAGTTATCTATATTTAGAGAGCAAGAGGGAAAGATTGCTTGCTTGAGATGATCTAAGCCATGTTTGTGAAAACAAGCATAGGAGACTGGTCTGTAAATTGTGCTGATGCTGACACAGACCCAAGAAAAATCTCAAGTACACTAATTTCCAAAATTATTGGCCTGCTCTGGTAGAGAATAGAATTAAAGACACCCTTCATTGCTCCTCCACACACACAGTCCTGCCTTGGAATTTGGAATCTTGTATGTAACCAGAGCATTTCAAACCCAAGCTTGTTTTATGAATAAAAAGTAGGTTGGAGTGAAGCAAAGAAAACTTGCACACCCAAGGAAGAAGACAAGCAGCTTCAAGCATGACAGGCAACCTGGGCAGCCAGCAGATTACTGGCTTGGCCCCACCACTCACCAAAAAGAATTCAAAAGACATCAACTGTTAGTAAAACTGTATCCTCGCCTTCTGCATTTCAAGTCTGTAGGAACCTTTGGGTCATGGTTTCAAATTTTACAAGAGGGAGAACAAAGACATGTTTTTTTTCTTTAACAGGAGCAGAAATTCTCACCTAACCACCTGTCCTTGGTTGTCATGGCAGAGCAATATTCTACTAAAATCAGGTAAATGCCAGTATCTGTCAAACTGTTCAGCTTCTGATCTCTGTTATATCAGAGTCAAAATCAAGTAGCCCCAATCCAGGCAGAAACTACTGGACTGTGCTGTATCCATGCTGATGTTTTATCATCATAAAATGATGTCATGATGATTTATGAAGGTAAAAATGATGTAACAGTATTTTATGTTCATTCGAAGTAGGTTTGAACAAAATGTCACTTGTAACTGACACAGAAAATCAGTTTCTGTGTAACACAGAAAACAATTGCCAAGAGATCAGCGCTCGGCACACAGCCATAATCCAGATCGTGGGCAATAAGGCACCACTTGAAAGCTTAGTGGAACCTCACGAGCCATTTGGAGCAAGGCACAAGCCTTATTTCTTTCTCCCCTTGTTGTCACTGGAGCCTTCCAAATGCCAGCTCCCCTTTCTGAAGGGAAAGGGAGGATTACATCCAGCTCTGACATGGTGCAAGGCACCCATCCAGTGGTCAGGCACTTGCTCCTTTCCCAGACCTCCTCATTCCTCTACAACGCTCACCAGAAGAGCAATTTTCATCCCTGTAAGTGATTCTTGGTGCCAGAGCAGCAGTGCCCAGCAGCCAGGAGTAAGAAGCCAGTTGAGGGCAACCTAGGATGAGATCATCACCCCGCCAGGGGTGTGCCCCTGAGGAATGGCTTTTTACCCAAACCAGCCACAAACCACAGCTGCTGCAGCTGCTGCCCCATGTTTTGTGACAGCCACTGCCAAGAAGAACCGACCTCATCATGTCTGTAGGTGCCTGCAGCTGCCAGCTGTGCTGTGCCCTCTCCTCTCTCCCTCCCAAAGCCAGCCCAGCCCCCTCAGCCCCAGAACGCCAGGATGCTGCCCAGTCCATAGACATCATGCCTTCAATTGCCAGGTATCTAGTGCTTCTTATAGCCAGCTCTGTAAGACATGACCATATTTCTGGCCCAATCCAGTCCTTGCTAAATTGGGTAGCTGCTCCAGGCCTTCATTTCTGCATCTCTACTGACTCTCCTACATCTAACTACTGCCTGACACCAAGCCAATTGTTTTCCCTTTCTTTTAGATAAGCACACATTCCACTGTACAGAAGCAGACATATTATCCTGGAGGTTACTGCTCAGCAGTGCAATTCATTTGAAGATTCAGAACTATTTAAATGAATCAGTTGCTAAGATTAACACCAGACAGTCAGCCAGGACCCAGAGACAGTGGAGCAACATTTAAATATTTCCTGTTTCTGATGTGGCTTTAGTCTGGTTTCAAAAAGGATCTAAAGCAAACCACATAGGAAGCTCATTGCTGTGACATGAGAGGAAAGCCATGTTTTTAAAGCAGTAACAGCATCCTCAAGAAACAAATTTACAAAAACAATCAGAGAAGATGGTTTTCTTAAAGCCACACTGTACTCTCATCTTCAGTAAAACACCAAAAGATGCCAGGTAGTGAAAACAAAGCTTGCTGCCATTTAGAGGCAACACCTCAAGGCAGAGCCCAGGTAATGAGTTTCTGCATCACACCCCACTGCGCACCCAGTTAACGTAGCGTGGCTGCCCGCAGCACAGCCCATGCTGCTGGCACATATGACTCCTCCTCTACCACCCAAAAGCCACCCAGTCAAAGAAAACCACAGAGCTGACCTCCAAAAATTCCTCTTTCAAACTGTACCCGAATGACCGAGTGGTTCAAAAAGAGACTGAGGTGTTCAAGTATCATCCTAAGCAATCATCTGAAATTAAAAAGTAAGTAAGGTGGCTTTACACTTTCCTATAAACCCTGCCACAGTATGTAAGGGAAGTCCAAAAATGACAGAACAAAAATTACATCATTTTCAAGCCCACATCTGTCCTTCTGTACCACAGCCGTGCCAAAAAGGAGTATAAATACCTCATTCCACATTTAAAATATCTTCTCTGCCCATAAAAAAATCTTTGCTGCACAAAAATCTCAGGTCAAAAAAGGAAGAGAATTATTTAAGGGAAATAACGAAAGGACGGTAAAGCACTCCAAGGTCCCAGGGGATGCACGAAGGCTGTGCCATGAATTGTCCAGGGTGGACCAATCAGTCCCTGCAGTGGGTCCAGGGACCCTCTGTCAAGGCTGGACACCCCTCCATGTGCATCCTGGCCCACGAACCCTACTTTCTCTTCTAAGCACTGGCCCAGTCCTGAGAGCAGGGATTGCCATACGCCAGCCACACAGCCATGCCACTCTCCCAAAGCTGGGAGGAAGATTTGAGTTTCCTTTGGCACAGAAAAAAAAATAACTCGTGTGTCTCACTTCTTAGTTTAGGTATAAAAATTGGACTCCTAACAATGTCACAAGGGATGCTTCTGGTACCTCCAGCAGCGCTGGGACTCTGTAGCCACAGCTCCGATGAAGAGCAGGGGCTTGGGCAGCCACTGGTTATTGTTTTCCATCAGCAGCTCCCCAGTCAATGCACAAGTTTTCTAGGTCACTTCTGGGGTGGCTGACTCATCCTCACACCCCATAATTCTGCCTGTGAACCTCGCGTCCACTGCCAGGACTCCTGAGCCCTGCAAGGACTGAACAAGCATCACTAGTATTATTTTCACAGGAGCAGAGCAATATCTTGCAGGACAAAAATCCAACACACATAATGCAGACCAGATGTGAGTGAGCAGCACCTCTCATTTCCCACATGAAAGCAAGAGAAGCTGCACCCCTGTGCCTGGCAGGATTATCAGACCGAGCTACGCCTCCACAACTCACCGCTCTGGGGAAAGAAATCCTCGTCCCAGTATCAGCTCCAGGATCCATGCTGTGCTAATCCTTTGCTCAAGAAGAGTTCTTGGAGCCACCCATCCTTGGTACTGTCATTTCACTCTCCAGAAAGTGCAATGTCCAGGAAAGCACAAGCAAGACTAATGGGAATAGGCAATGGAGGCAGCCAAAACCCATCTCTCCCGAAGAATTGTGCTAACACGTCCAAATTTAACTGCCTACAAGCATGAACATTCTCCATGAAACTTCAGCCTCACACGCTTATTTTCATATATACTTCTCTTCAGCAAAAACCAAAGCAGGGGAGGAAAAAAAACCCTATGAGAGAAGCAAAGCAAATGTGCTTTGAAAGCAGCTCCCAAACCTGGCATGAGATCAGATGGATACAGGAAAGAGTGGAGCCAAGCCCGCCTTCCCGGGAGATCCCCTCGGTTGCCCGCGCTTCTCCGCCTTCCCGATGGAAATCAGGTGTGCTGGCGTGTAGGGGCAAACACTGCCCATCACCACTCTTTCATCTCAGATGGTAACGGGTTTGCTAATGCTAGAAAAACATGCTGGTTTTTCCCCCCGACCCAGGCTCAACCCAGAGGAGAGGCAGGATGCAGGCAGAGTATTCTCATCACACCTCCAGGTGCCAAAAAGTTACCTGGGCATTAACCCGACAGAGGAAGAGATGCATATTCCTTAGGCAGCTGGGCTAGGCTTTGCAAAAATATGTGCATTTTTAAGGTCTCTCTCTATATTATAAGCTACACATTTGCCTTCGCAGCTATAACATTGAATCTACAAATACAGCCTGCCCAAATTTATTCGAAGAATTGAATCAATAATTGAAACTCTTGCTTTGATCAAAGTGCCAGTGGCACAATGACAACTCGTGTCAGCATTGCTGCTCTGAGATGAAAGGATAAGTATTATTCAGAGCTGAAAGTAGGGGAAGAAACTCCCAGTAACAGAGTGAAATACAAAGGCTGACATGGAGCTCACGAGTGAGACAACACTTCTGCTACAGCCACATCGCTTGTCAGCCCAGCAACTGTCTGCAGACATTTTCACTACACTATAAATTCTGATTTCCAAGCAATAAAAAACCCTCCAAGATAAAAATCCATCACATAAATTCTTAGGGAAGGAAATCTTCTTCCACTGGGGGGAAAAAGCAAAATCATCAATCAGCTACAACATACAGACAAGACACTTGTAGAGCAGGAGTTTAAGCTATGATAAATTTTGCTGTACTTACTGCCTTTAAAAATGATCACGTTACAGAAAAGCACTGGCATGATCCGTGTCACTCGGATATTTAAGCCCTTCCATTAATTAACCAGAAGTGAAATAGGACCCAGGTCTGTAGATCATTCAGCCCTAGTTCCTCGTTACTTCAAGCAACTATGTTATAAAATTCCCTTCTTGAACTGAATAAACAGAATCTTGAAGAAGAGGAATTTTTTTCACCCCATTTGGCGAAGGGATCTCTCCTCTTCTGACACACACAGATATTCCTCTTGGTTCCCACTCACAGTCATGGACATTGCTCTTTATCCATCTTTTTTTTTTCTTTTTTTTTTTTTGCCAGTGGTGTCCTTTAGGTTAAATAGCTTTCTCCCTGAGTCATTCCCACAAACTTGCAGTGTACAAAGGAGCCTGGGATAAGGACAGAACAAAAATAGTACAAAGGCTGTACAGTACTCTCTAACTGAAAAGGCGGGCATTGAACTCTATCATATGGATTTCTACAGTTTTTCCATTTTTTTTTTAACACAAGCAACAAACCATGCTAAGGATCCACAGTTCTTCACTTGATCTGAGTGAAGAACTGCTTGTGATAACCCTACACTAAGCAGAGTCTTTGCACAATTCTTAAGTGTCATAACTTAAAGCAAAAAGAAATTAAACCTTCTTCCCACCAGAATATACATTACAATTATGATCCTTCCATTATTAAATCATTCCATGCAATTTATATTCAGCCACTTTTAAAATGCAGAAGGTGTTATACGTAGAAGCGCTAACAAGATAATTGCCTGTAGCTCTTGCTCCCACATGGCTCAGCTCAGATTTAGAAGAGGGAAAGTCACAGCAACAGCCACCGGTGTGGAGCCATCATATCAAAACCAGCCTCAAAATGGTGCTGGTCACAAGCAGAGGCACACATCCTAGGGGATGGGACATGTCACTAGCAGGGACCCTCAGTCCATCCCAGGTAGCCATCACAGGGAGGAATTTCACTAAAAGCATTTTAAATCACTAAATCATTCATTAAATTAAATGAAATTAACAATGTCATTATTTTCCAGCCTAAGACTTGATCACTTGGAGTTACTGTTGTCTAAAGCACATTTATATTAGTGTTAGCCAACGTGGTCAGAGCAGATAATCCCAAGTGTTGCTCAATTATTTAATCCAATGCTATATCTCCTCGAGATGTGGCATGCCCCTGTAGATCACCCCTGTCCCCGGCTGGTGCTGCCTCGACACGTGCTGGCTGTCATTGCCTGGTTTGCACAAAAATTATGTGCTACAACTACATGATGTGGGACAGCCATGTATCAGGAAAACCACAGCCACACACCGTGGTGGGACACATCTGACCTGAATAAGGCCACTGCAAGCCAGCAAATGCTGCAGGACCTCCTGCTGCTAATGGGATACACCTTACTGGGTGACCAAACTCTGCTCTCACATACACCAATTCAAACCTGGAGCAGTTTCACTGCCTTCTACAGATTTACTTGAAATTTACACCCACAGGAGCATCTCACTTACTCAAAAAGTCACTAAAAGGACCAAAAATGGACACAGACATTTCATAAATGCAACACTTGAACAGAAAAGTTGCCCTAAGAATTTTTTTTTTCTAGAGGTTATGTTGTTCTTGTTATTACTATTTTGTACTTCCATCTATTTCTACTTCTGCCCTGAGTGGAAGGCAGGCTGTTCCATTTAAAAACTCAGGACACATATGGGGACCAGATTACATCTATCCCAAAGCTGCCAAAAAGCAATTGCTGTATGAAACCAAAAAGCCTCCTGGGATTTTTCTCAAATCCGCAAAATATTCCCGAGCACTAAACTTTCCGCTGGGACTATTACATTAGCAGATAGTCTGTGTGTGAAAATCCAAGTATGCAGCCGTCCTCCTAATGGTTTCCAGGAGAAGGCTGCACAGGGCACACACTCCTGCCTTAGCACCAAATAACATTTATACCAGACCTGGCCTTTAAAGTGAGTTACACACCTGTCAGTGAGAAAAAAAGGCACTGTGGGCTCAGGCTTTCGTTTCCTGAAGGAAAGCTGCAATGGTCAGCAGTAACATCTCCGCATAACCCTGAAACACTCATGGGCACGGTCTGGTTGTGCCTGACTCTCCCTGGGCTGCTGCTGGGATCCCTCCCAACCCCCTCAGGTGTGTCTTTGCTGGAGAAATGTCTGTGCTGGCGTTTCCTCACAGAGGAGCTCTTGCAAGGAGCACCAGAGCTGTATCCATGCAGCCATCCCTCCATCCAGGGACTAATGTGCAGCGGGTTTGGACCAGATCGCCACGGGAGGCCAAAACTTGGAAACTGCTCTCATGCCTGTCACCAACTCTAAAGATATTTGGACCTAGGAGAGGCCCAACATGCCCCTTTAGATTGAAGCTCCCCTCCTCCAGCAGCTGAGTGCTTTCCAAAAGAAGAGGGAAAGCAAAGTTTCCCCTACCAAATGTTGACAGAGAGAAACAGGGAGCAATGGACATCAGGACAGATGAGAATGGGCATGCAGGTGATTGGGGAGGTCCCACTGGCCCCACACAGCCTGGGGAAACTGGGAGGCCCAGCCCCAGCAACATTGTGGGGCACATACCTCCCCTATTTAACCACCTAAAACCAGCCTCCCCAGATTCATCCCTCACACCGCTGCTCCAGTCGTGGCTGGGGATAAGGAAGGCTGGGCAGGACATGGACCTTCCATGCAAGGCCATACCATGCACCCAGCACAGCCCCAGAGAGGGTTTTATGGGCTCTTGCCCACCCAATATTCTCTGCCCTCACCACTGAGATATTTCTTGATAAGGTATTTGGAAAAGCTTTTCTGGCCATCAGAAATGACTACATATATATATACATATATAGCTATAAAAGTAAATATACACATGGTCTATATTTTATTTATATATAACACATGCAGCCATATATATGTCTATAGATATGTAAACATATAAAATATATCAAGACATAATCTACATATATTTATATACTTTTTAAGATCTATATATAACTATATACATGCACACCTGTTAGCAGGAATGGCGCTGCCAGCTAGCTGTGCTCAGGAAAATTCATAGGACTCATGTTCACTGCCATCCTTCTCTCAGGAAGCTTTTAGGCTTATTTCTATACACAAAAAGACATTACCTGAACTCTGCAGATGCACAAGAAGGGCCTTGCAGACCCTCAGTCACCAGATCCTCGTCTCTGGTGGCAGCTGCCCACAGCTCCAGGGATGCTCACACAGCACCAGGAAAGAGAAAAAAAAAAACCTCTTTCCATCGAAAGAGGAAAAAGCCCAAGCAGCGACCTTCCTGTACTTGAAGCTATGAATCACAAAACCTGGCATGAGGATTCGGGTTAAATTCACGTCCTGGGTTTTTTTTTTTTTTCCTTTCAATGCTGACTCTTTTTTTTTCTTTCTTTTTTCTTTTTTTTTTTTAACCGGAGTTTATCCTTGTTCCCCGTCTGGGTTGGAAGGTTAAATATAAAAAAGTTCCCTCTCACCATCCCCCTGCAACAACAACGTGAGAAAGCGCTCCCCCGGCGTGGGAGGCCCCTCCTGCGTGTCCCCTGCGGCCGGCGCTGCCGCCCCACGCACCCGCGGGACGGGACGGGACGGGGCCGGTGTCCCCGGTGGGCGCTCCGGGGCCGCTCCGAGTGACAGCCCGGCGCTGGGCATCCGCGGGGACGCTCCGAGCGGCGCTGGGAACACTCCCCGCGCTCCCGGCCGGCGCTCCGCTCTTCCCGGGCGCGCCGGGGCGGCGGAACCCCGGCGCGTTCCTCCTGCCGAACGTACTGCCGACACCCCGCTCTGACCGGGGCTCGCCCCGCGCCGCTCTGCCCTCCCGGAGCGGGGAAGATTGGCGGGAGGACTCCGGCAGCGGAGGAGCGGGAGCAGCGGCGGGCGGCTCGGGTCTAACGGAGCGGGGGCCGGCTGAGCACGGACTCGGCCCCGCTCCCGCACCGCCGCGGCTTCCACGCAGCCCGGGGGAGCAGCGGGGTGCACCGGGTCCGGCAGCCGGCGGAAGGCTGCCCAGGCCTTCCCGCATCCTCCCGGGAGGGCGGCGGGGCACGGCAGCACTCACGGGTGGGCGTGAGAAGCGACATCCCGCAGCGGCGCC
>VXBQ01007740.1:614259-679233 GCA_013400175.1 Phainopepla nitens
ACCGGCACAGGCTCCCTGGTCCCTTGCGGGACACTTGGTGGGGGTTACGCCGAGTCCCAAGCCCGTGAATTAGCCCTGGGCATCTTCCGCGTCTCGCAGAGCTCTAGCTTCTCCCTGTGCATGAAGGAGCCGATGGCTGTTCGGGGATTGACTGAGGATATAATTTCGTTCCTAAACTCAGCTCCCCGTTCCTAAAATCAGCCCCGCATTCCTGGCCGCAGCCCCTTGCCCTGTTGCCCACCTGCTCCATCACACGTCTCTGTGGTTTGGAACACCAGCTCCACGGGATGAGTGTTCATTAGGGCTGGAGTGACCCACTGCTCCGTCTCCCCAAACCACTCCAGTCCTGGTGCCAAGGGTTTGATAGAGGGGACGTGGCAGAAGAGCTCCTCTGGTATTTACAGAGTACTTCATTTCCATTCCTGCAGCCACGTGGGCACAGACTGGGTTGGGCAGTCCCAACACACCCTAATCCTAGCACTGCCCCGTAGGATAGGTATCTTTTGGGATGAGTGGTACTGCCAGGACGCTGCTTGGGTTTCCCCATCTCAGTGCTTCAACCTCTTTCAGTCCAGCAAGCTGCCCAGTGATGCCAGGATTGAGTGCTGTGGTTCATAGCGTCTGAAGCATCACAAAACCCAGCTTATCTCAAAGTTTGGGTTTTGCTCAGATGCAAGACACAGGGAAGCTAGAGGACATGGGAACAGGCAAAGAAGGAAAAAATATTCAGGGGTGAAATCAGGTTCCTCCGTTCCTGCATCTGTGCATCTCCCAGGAGAGAAGTTACTGCAGAATGATGTTTGCTATGTGAGCTGGGCATCCTCAGAGGTACCCTTCCCTCCATGCCTGTGTGCAAGGTGAGGTGCCAGTCAGGTGCTGTCCCTGAGATGTCTCTCTGAAGCTTGGAAACTGAAGCATCTTTTACCTGTCTCCCTGAAGTTGTCTAATGCAGGCTGGGGTCATGCTCAAACAGGGGAGCAGTGAATTGCAAATATGCTACCTTTTGAGGTGAGGGGCAAGGGGAACCATCATATCCTTGACCTCTTCAGGAGAAAAACTACAGGCCAGTGCTTAGGGTCCCAGACGTGGGTTAGAGATAGATGTTCAGTTCCTTTGTCATCTGCAGATGCCCTGAGTATGTAGGAGAAGATTAAGCCCAAATTCAAGTTTTTGAATGCCTAAATCCTCTCCAAAGTCATGGGGAACCTTGACAATAGCTAGACACCTTGGTGCCCAAGACGAATTTGCCTTGGATTTTTCAGATTTTCCTACCTCCCCCAGAGAGGTTAGCTTCACTTATAAGTACATGCGAACCATGAACTAGCTCAGCTGTAAAATGAAGGTGAGCTTTTCCCCTTGCTTGTTAAGTGCCTGCTCACTGTGGCAGATGAAGTGGGATGAGGGTGCTGCTCTACAGTGAGTCCACCGAGTCCAGTTCAAAGTGGCAATTCAAGCGCTACTTCTTGTCATGTTCCAGCTTTATCATTTGGTTGGGCAAAATGGGACACTTTATTTTGGTTATTCTGCTTCCCAGTCTGTGTCATGGGGGCCTGGGGGCAATCTGGCTGTACTGCCCTTGGCCAAGCAGATCCAACCTGTTCAAGGGCTTATTTTGTTTCTCATCCTGGCCCCAGGGTTTGTGCTCCCCTTTCACCTACTGCTGCATGGTGATCAGTGGTGATTTTAGTGCTAGAAGAACAAATATATCATGAGAGAAGATTATCTGCCATCTTCTCTTTCAGTAGAGTTGCAAGGACTTGATGAAGCATGCTGTTATGTTCCCAAGGAAATGACTTTTTTTCCTGCTGAAGTGGAAGTATCATTTCAATTTGCTCTCATGTTATTCATTTCCTGGTGTGTGTTTCCACATGATTTTCTAAATCCTTTTTCCTGTTCAATTCCATTTTGATTTGATAAACTGGTAAGTGGCCACAAAGGATGGCAGATTGGAGAGTGAGTTCTCTAACCCCTTGTGGTTTGATACAGCTGATAACCTCTGGGGAGCTGTGTCTGCCCTAGAGGGCAAAGCAACTGCCACTCAATCTTCTCTCCTTTGCAGCTCCAATACTTTAATAAATGTCATATGTACTTAGAAATTTGTTTATTTATGTATTTTGATTAAAATATATTGTTCCCTCAATTTGGGAATAGCTCCAATATTTTAATATTTCTTTCTGTGTTTGTTTATGTCATTCTTCTAGGGAATTTGGGGAAGGAAAGAAGTCAATTTTTCACCCCTTTTGGTTCTAAACTACTCAACCAGGACCATGCATCACTGTAACTCCAGCTGTAAGATCAGCAGTTATGATATGACAGTGATATCTCTTCTCAGGATATGACAGTGCAGTCTCTTTTCACTACCTCTCTCCTGCTTCTCCATGGTAGCCATTCAGGAGATTCAGGATTCAGGAGACCCACATTACCCACACATCCCATGTCTCCTATACCCTGCTAGGGAAAACAAACACCTCTCATGGATATCCCAAACATTTTGGTGAGCTACAATGGGAAGGGAGCAACATTTCCAGGTTGGTCCTCTAGCAGCCCCCTGCACCATCCCAAACACCTGCTGGCTGGGGAGCTCCGAGCAATTGCTCCTGGCAGACCTGGGGCTGGACCCCTGAGGCCCTGCGGCAGGGATGCAGCCATCCCCAACCACGAGCGCACCCGGGTATCGATGCTCGTTACATTTGCAGCCACCCATGCGTGTAATCCCACAGATTCCAAATGCTGCAAGCAAACAAATAATTGTCCCGCTCCGCCTGACGCTGCGGCAACCCCAAATGCCTGCACACAGCTCCGCTTCTTGCTGTCGCTGCTGCTTTTAGCGGTGGCTGATGGGCAGACAGAGGGCTCCAGCCCCGTTAACACCACCTCTGGGGATGGCACAAATGGCTGCCCTGCAATGCGGAGAGCACAGCCAGAGCTGAATCAAGGAATCAGAGTACGCTGCCTAGAAATTTCCATCCAGGCAAATTTAGTAAATAAAAGGCACAAAGCCTTTGACATAAAGGATGTCCTTACCATACCTCAGGTGGAGAATATCCTCTCTCTTCCTGATAGTCACAGGCTTTACCTGCCCTGCAGAGACTTCTAGCTACTGGGCAAAGGCAGATCCTCTTGCAGCATTGGAGCACCACTTTCTAAATCACATCTGCAGAAAATTTTTAAGTAATCTTGTAACCAGGCAGCCAGTAAACTCAGCTCCAGTAAACCTGGAGCCCCAAAGAAACCCATCCTGCTAAATAATTAGCCACTGTTAAGATTTCTACCGCAACAACTGTGCACATTTATCAGATCGCCTCTGATACACATTTCATAGGCAGCATTGTATTTGGAGGCAGCAGAAATATCTCTGCACATCTGTTTTTCCAGTTCTGCCAAAGAGCTTTCATTTTTCTCTAATAACTTGACCTCTTTGGTTTCTGGCAGAAGACAGCTAAGCAGAGCACTCGCTCTCTGGATTCGCTCCAGTATGGGATGAGGTCAGGACAACAAAGGAAAAAAAACCAGCTGGATGGTTATGAAGCAGTGGGAAGAAACAGGGCAGGGACCAGGGCTTTTTCTTTCCTTCCCTTTTATATCCAATGGGATTTTGTTTCTGGGCGTGTTTATTCCCCAGGCAGACAGTATCACCAAAGCAGTATTTCCTGCAAGCTGCTGCTGTGGGGAACCTCCTCCAGCAGCTGACCATGCCCAGGGTGCACTTATAAATAGCACAGCCAGCTAATTCCTCCTCTGGTCGGCTGTCAGGAAATGTGAGGCACAGGTCCTAGGGGTTTCCACTGATATATTGCATCTCCCATACATATTCATCTCGATTTTGGCAGGGTGAGGTTCATACCCCCAACTCCCACTTTATTTTTCCATTTCATCACATTCTCATTACTCTACCCAGGGCTTTCTGTGCCAGGGGTTTTCACCTTGGATTTTTTATTCAGTCTGCTTCCTTTTTTTTCTGATATTCAATTAAATCATCTTTAAGCAGCAAGCAGAAAAAAGGCCAGTGGAGTGGGAAGGAGGTGGAAAAGAGAGGAGGGATGAGGAAATGGAAAATGGGGAGAAGATATGCCAAGCACGGGAGAGACAGAAAAACAGTCTGCATATGTTCCTCTGTTGGGATAGTTTTTCTCTTCCTGATCTCACTTTCTCCATAGCCAGAAATTCCACCTCAGGATTTGCCAGGGCAAAAATATAGTATTTCTCACTGGGCCACAAAGCAAGTGTGAAATGTTCTGTTTTAATCATTTACAGAACAAAGGGAACAAAACAGTCACCATCTGATTCATATCTGCTGAAATCCAGCAGCTAAAGCTGTGGGAGAGGAGATGATAGAAAGGAAAGAGTATTGTGGGTTTTTTTCCTTCTAGTTAGTCACTGTTGACCTAAGACAAGAAGGACCACACTGGATTATTGCAAAGTTTAAGAGCTCCTAGTGTCCCACTCACTGCAGAGAAAATACATAGAACATTACAAGTGCTGTTTCCTCCAGTACATGATCGCATTTCCCTTCCTGAGCCAGAAGTTTTAGCTGCATCATCAAGTTTGAGAGCCCTTCGTAGACCTTTCTCCCATGATGTTTTGTAATCACTTTTTGAGCTCATTCATGCTTTTGGCACCCTGGACATTTTGTGGCAGCAAGCTGCACAATGGAATTGTGTGCTGAGTGAAGACATACTTCCTTTGGGCTGTTTTAAGCCTTTCCCTCCTTCACAGAATCTCAGACTGGTTGAGGTCAGAAAGGGCTCTGCCAGTCATCTGGTCTAACCATCCTGCTCAAGCAGGACCACCTTGAGCCTGTTTCCCAGGACCATGTCCAGATGGCTTTGGAATAGCTCCAAGGATGAAAAGTCCACAACCTCCCTGAGGTATGTGCCAGAGCTTGGTCACAATCACATAAAAAAACTGTTTCCTGATATTCAGAGGGAACCTCCTGTGTTTCTGTTTGTGCCCGTTGTCTCTGCCCCTGGCACTGGGCACCACTGAAAAGAGTCTGATTACAACCTCTTTACAACCTTCCTACAGGTATTTATACACATTGATGAGATCCCTCAGACCCATTCCTTCTCTATGCTGATGAGACCCAGCTCTCTCAGCCTTTGCTCACAGGAGAAATGCCACAGTCCCTTCATCACCTTTGTGGATCTTTGCTGGACTGCATCCACTGTGTCCACGTCTCTCTTACACTTACTTACTTCTATGCCATTCGTAGTTCTTATACTGCTTCTGTACCTTCCTTCAAGCATCTGTTTTCCACCTAATTCAGCGGTAGTTTACTCAGAGCCTGCTTTCATGGAAGCTGCTCTCTCCCTCAATCACTTTTGCCTCCCTTGCCAGGTACTTCTCCAGGGAACATCAGAAATGATCTTACTGCACAAGGTACAGGTAAGCCATGCACTGACTTACACAGCAGGAGACCACAGAGAGGTTTTCAAAGGTTGGGCATGGCAAAGAAGAGCACAAATCTTTAAGACAAGGAGAGAAAGAAGAGCTAGGAAGGGATTTCCCATTCATTGTTAATTCCATCATTGGAAGCTTTGGAATCACTGAAATTTTTGCAAACACGTAGAAAAGGAGAGTATGAGTAACATCCAGCACAAATTCAGCAAGAACAGAGCTGTCAGACTCATCTGACCTGCAGCAATGAGGTGATAAACCTGGTAGATGAACAAGAAGGTGCAGATGTTGAATGTGTTCCTGCATAAGTGCGACCCCTGTTACTGTGTCACACTGTGTCACTATACACAAGATAGGAAGACCTGGGCTACAATAAAATATGAAAAGATGGATGCATGACTGGTGAAAACTTTTCTTAGAGGTTAGTTACTTATGGAATGATGTGATGCAAAAAACCTCTCATGAATCTGGTCCCAGTCAGCCTTTCCACAAATAACGCAAAATCCAAGCACAGCTTTTGACATTTGCAGTTGACAGGAAGCTGGGAGAAGCTGACAGAAAGGTGGACACAGGACTAGAGGTCAAGACATGATGAGCAGGAAAAAAGGGATACACTCCACTGATCCTCTACTGGATGCCTCCTTCAGCCCCTGCAGAGTGGGCAAGAAACTCTCGGTCTGACCCACAGAAGGTCTTTTTCCTGCATATGCCTACATTTGGCTTAAATTATGAAAATCTAATTAGACACTGAGGAAACCCTTCCAGGGCAGCAAAGCACTGGGGTGAGTTGCCTGGGAAGGCTGCTAGGATGAGTTGGTCCTGCACACAGGGTGGTGGGTGAACAGGAGCCACTATCCCTTCCTCCAGGCAGAAATGGGGTGTATCTGTCTTCCTGAAGTCCTGCTCAGACCTGCCTTTCTTTGATTTTTATCTTGATGATGCTTTATTACAATATTGATGTTTTGTCTCAGCAAGTTATTATTATAATGCTCCTTTATCTTCTGCTCCTCTACTAACAACTACTGCTGTTCATGAGGCTGGTTTGACCAGGACTGAGTATTTTTGACCTGGTATTCTTTGGTTACACAATCACTTCACAGCATAAATCCGAGGTAGTGCTGGGATGGTCTTGTTCTCTACCTCTCCAAACTGCACTTGATTTTGCTGCCTGTCTTACCTGGCACTGCAAACCAGACAGCTTGGCCTGACTTAGGTCAGGGCCTGATCCAGCTGAAAACTCACCAGCTGGGAGGAAGGCAAGAGGAGAAATCATATTTCCATTACTTGTTCTGCTATCTCATATCCTTTGTCTGTCTTGTCTACCTTGGATGGAGTAATCACGTCTTGTGCTATGTTTGGAAAGCAGAGTGGAATTGTAAGGTGATATAAGCACTGGTCTGGATAATCTTTTCCAGACTGAGGGATGTTTAACTCTTGTGCAGAGGAAAGTGGTGTCTGAGGAGTTCCTCCTAAAATCGACCACAACTTGTTATTTGGGATAGGGAGATTTTTCTTTGTCATTAAATACTAAGATCTACAGGGTTTGCCAAGGTTAGGAGAAGTGGGCACATGCCATTGAGGAAAGAGTCTCTTCAAGGAATAAGAGAAGGAAAACCAAGAGGATAAAAGGAACTGGTCTAAGTTCTGTCACAGAAAATGCATTTTAAAGTTATTTGACATGTTTTAACCACAATCAGGTAATGAATGAGGCAGCCAAAGGGAGACTCTTGGCTTTATTCCCATTCCCTGTTAAGACACTCCTCTGGGTGAATGCATGTCAGAGCAGTCTCTATCCTGACACCAAGTGGAGAGAGCTCACATGGACTACTTTAAACTGTGATCAAGTGTATATCCTCACTGGCAGTGAGGCCAACCAGTTAATGTGCCATGCAGTGAGGCACCATACAGTTTTTAAGGATTTTTGTATTTCTAGGAATTTTTTTCAAGAACCTGTCTCCTAGCAGCAGAAATATACATTGGAGATAGTTATACTTGATAAAACCCACCCTCTGGGCTCCTGCAGTTTTACCCTCCTATCCCAAGTTTCCACCAGTGCCATATGTGGTGAGTACCCAGTGGGTGCATGTGGATCATCTTTACTGGAGTCAAGGTGGGTTTCAAGAGCAGCAGGGTAGTCACAGAACCACAGAAAGATTGAGTTTAGCAAGGACCTCTGGAGTTCTTCTGGTCTAATCCCCTGATCAGGAAGGGCCACCTACAGCCCATTTTCCAGGTCCATGACCAGAGAGCTTTTGAGTATCTCCAAGTATGGAGAATTTCTTGCCCTGAAAATGAAGAGGAGGGTGCCTTTTCCTTGTGAGGAGGGGCCAGTGCTCAGTCATGTCAAGGCGATGCACATCGCAGTGTGCCGGAGCAGTCTCTCCATGCTGCCAAAGAGCAAGGCAGGGTACCTAGTTCTCAGACTGGCAGGTCTCCCAGCAAATCTCATTTCACACTTTCCAGCATGCTCTTCTCAAGAGAGCTCGGGAGCTGGCCAGTTCTGGGCCCCTCAGTACAAGAGTATGACATGGAGCTCCTGGAGCAGATACAGTGGCAGGCTACAAAGAGGATTAAGGGACTGGAGCATCTCTCTTACAAGGATTGGCTGAGGGCCTGTTCAGCCACGTGAAGAGATGGCTGAGAAGTGACCTTAATGTCTGTGGGTATCTGAAGGGAGGGTGTCAAGAGGATGAAGCCAGGCTCTTCTTAGTGGTGCCAAGCGATAGGACAAGCCACAACAGGCAGAAACTGATGCACAGGAAGTTCCACCTGAATATGAGGAAAAACTTTACTGTGTGGGTGACAAAGCACTGGAACAGATTGCCCAGAGAGATTGGGGGATCTCCCTCACTGGAGATATTTTGGAACTATCTGGATGCAATTCTGTGCAATTGATGGCACTTGAGCAGGGAGGCTGGACCAGATAACCCCACTGTGGTCCCTTCCAGTCTTACCCATTTCGTGATTCTGTGATTTTTCCCTTTTCCATGTACATCAGACCTCCAGTGCTCGGTGGCCAGAAGCCCTCCTTCAGATGCTTCCTATCCTGCAACTCAAGTCCTCACCACACCTTACCTAGAACTGCCCTAACTCATCCTGAGAATCACACCTCTTTTCACCTTGGCCCTGGGATTAAAGGGAGCTCACTGCCCAATGAGATTTCCCCATGGATTCAGCCTCTGAAGCCTTCAGCTTCCCTTGCTCATTTGAGGTTGTTTTCTCTCCAAGTGTCTTACTCTTCTCTCTTGCTTTATACATCTCTACTTCTGCTCCCCAGGTGAAGAAAAATCCTTCACCATTTTGCAAGGTGCCAGAAAGTCCAGTATCAGCCACTGGCTAAGCCTCAAACCCCCAGCCAGGAAGCAACAGCATCTTATAGTGCTCTGCACCAGAAAGGTAACAGCTTTTCTCCCAGGGGAAAAAAACCTGCATCAATTTAACACAGAATTCTGTCAAACACATCTACTGTCAAGCTTTCCATCCCTCTGATGGATGGCACACAGAAAGGAGACATTGGTGCTGATAAATTTAAAGCATTTAACAGCTGGTTGTTTAAGTCATCTCCTAATTACTCAACATCAAAAAAACAGGCAGAGGAAAATATGTCATGCATGGACTTACCCAGCTGATCCAGAGCAAAGAGGGCTGGGGCACCTTCGGAGAGCTCATTGTCTGAGGGAAGAAAACAAATGCTAGGGGAGTCAGCTGGAGAGGCAGATGAGGACAGATGGGGTGACAACGCTGTTTTAATCACACTGCAGATAAGCCCCTGCTCAACTTGCTTCCAGATCACCCTGGCAGCTTTCATGTGCGTGTTGCGGGTTTTCTTTTAATTCAGCTGTTGTTGAAAAACCTCAGAACCAGCTCAAGACAGAGACTTGTCAGGATGAACCCTGAAAAGCAGAAGTTCCACTGCCCCATTGTGCCCTCCCTGGGATCCCCTGGCAGTGCTCCCCTTTTTGTCCAAACCACAGCTCTTCACTCCCTTTCTTCAATTTACCTAGTGCTCAGGACACGGCCAGGAGCACTCTGCCTGCAGCAAAGCTTTCCTGTATGCTACAGTCTCCTCCAACAACAGCAGGAGAAGGCTTAACCAGCAGGAGCAAGAATTACTCAGAGGCTGACCAAAGCTTTGAGTCATCTGCACTGCAGTAACTCAGTGCCTGTGACAGGTGAGATCATGGGCTCTGGAAATCCCTGAGCTGGTGGCACCTCTCACCAAAAACTTGTAGGGATTTATTTTGCATCCCACAAATGAGCCCACCCAATCTTCTCTGCTCCCAGCTGTAGAGCACAACACACACAGATCCCTCACTGCCAGTAAAATCTACAGCCACACAGGAACATGTGACCAAGTGTTGAATTCCATTTGTGCGCTGTAGTTTGTGGGGATTTTGCTATTTTCAAACATTTCTTGCAATGTCAAAAGTGCTACTAAACTGAAAAACCCAATGCAAATTTTTTTAAAAATTAAATTGCGGAGGTTGGGGGCTTTTGCGGTGTTTCTTTTTTTTTCCCTTTACGATTCATGGCATTTTTTCAATGAATGGGCTTGACTTTAAAAACTTTTGGTCTGGAATCTGTGGATCCCTGTATTCCTAGGGGTTCCAGGAGGACATTTGAGCAGGGCAGGTGCATGATGCCCTACAGCAATCCCATACCTGTGCCCTTTCTAAGAGATCTTGCCCTCTGTTAAAAAATGCTCTTAGGCCCAAGAGTTAGGAAAAGCTGTGAGCCACAGGTTTAGGATAGCAATGGGCTGCATACAAAACCCAAAGCCAATGTATATCCACATTCAGTTGTTCAACTGGTTTGGATTTCTAGGAATTCCTGATGGCAGTGACTCTGCCATCCTCTACTTTACAGACACATGCACGGTGCAATCCTGGAGTCTACAGGCATTTAACCAATGCAGTCATAAACAATAACACAGATCATGCACATAGCAAAGGGTTTTAAGAAACAATAGAAGCAGAGATTGTTCTAATGGGGAAGAAGAGCGGACTGCAGCAAGCATCCCTGTGCTGTTCCCCTGGAGCCACCCTGGGCTGGGTACCTGCAGAAGCAACAGATGTTCTACCATAAGGAGGTTGCCCAGTGGTGCTTTGCTGGGGATATTGAACCCAGGGCTCAAAAGCACAAATCTACTTATGGGTTCAAAAGCATAAAGCTACTTATGTAATTCAGCTCTCAGAAAAGGAGGTGATGCCACATCTTGGTTTGTCCCTTTCCCTTCCCCCAGCATCTGGGCTATGAGGGGAAGCCAAGGGAAACAGATGGAGATAAGCGAGCGCTTTACCAAAGCAAAGTGTTTCCGTTCCCAAGGTGCTGCCATCTGGAAGGCTGTGGGTTTATTTTGGTTTCAGTCTGGGGCACAGCACATCCCAGACAAAGGAGTAACTTTGCCCAGGAAGGGACAGCTTTGTGCTGGTCCAGGGGACAGGGACCTCTGATAAAAAAGATGACCTGGGGCCAAGCAAGGAGCACTTGTGGCTGCTCCTGCCAAATGTTCAAAGGGGAATTAAAACTAAGTAAGAGCAGCTGACTGGAAATTAGGTAGAGGTGAAATTAGGTAGAGGTGAAAGCACTTGGTGCTTTCCTGAAACAGAGAATTTCTAGAGAGCTATGAACCCAAGCCTTGAGGTGGGACATCTTGTGTCTGGCTAAGCTAGGCTGAAGCCTTGAACAGTCCTTGCACAGGAAGGCCCAATTGGGGCAGCCCTTTTCATTGCCAGGACAGCATGTATCCCTGCAGCCCACCTAAACTGTCCCACAGAAATACGATCGAAGAGAATATTTTATCAGTTCTCCTCTCACTCCTTCCCAACCATAGTTATCTGCAGAGTCCTGCCTGTGCAGGGTGAAGGTGGTTGTATCTAGCACAAGTGACACATTAACTGGCCAAGAGATGGGTGTTGGGGCCCTTTCCTTTTCCTTTCCTTTCCCTTTCCCTTTCCTTTCCTTTCCCACTCCAAAGAAGGAAAACAAGCCACAGATCAAGTGGCTGTGTCAGTGTGATAGTTTGGATCTGACCTTGCCCCCTTCATACCAAGTACTGCCTGGCTCCAGACACAGCCCAGCAAAACCCCTGGGACCACTGCAAGCGCAGTGAATGGCAGCAGCACATTGGGAAGGCTCTCAGCACTTTCACTGGGTGGATTAAGAGCCAGCAATCATATCCTACCTCCTTTCACATTGGAAAAGGGGTGGATCCCACCATGAGACAACCAGTTTGTTTCATCCAGCTTCCAGTTTTCACCAGGGTCCATCTCTGATCCGCAGCATCAAAGATCTGCTTGCAATGCCTCCTGCTGCTCTCTCTGGGGAATAACCAAAAGATACTCTGAGCATCTGTCATGCTGCTAGACCATAGCCAGCTGCTGAGAGGCTCACCTCAGCAGAGGAAAATCTTGTCAATATTTCAGGAAAAAGAAGAAAATAATTAAAAAAAAAAATTGAAGAAAAACCCACATTACTCACAGGGAATTCTTGGACCATGGAGTTGCTGACTCTACTCAACTTATCACATCAACAAGCCTCCCCACTGCATCAAAAGGCCACCAACACATGGACCTCTTAAATTTCTGTTAACAGTCTGACCAACATTTAGAAATTCCTAATCCATCATGATACTTGCAGGGATGGTGTTTTACTTCTGACTGGGGTGATGTTCCACAAGGACATGCATCAGGGATGTGTGTTGTGACTTTACATGCCCAGCCATCAGGTCCTGGCAAGTGAGGGGAGTGTGTAGGCTTGCTGGCCCTTGTTCCCACATCCCAGCTCCTCCACAGATGGGAGTTGCAGGCTGGAAGTTACAGTCAGATATACATTCCAAGGCAATGCTACCATGGGCCACTTGGCCCTCACAGCTGCCCCAGCCCCAGAGCTGTGGCTGTGAGCCACCAGGGAAGGATGGGGATTATTGAGCAGTTAACACGGGAGCTCTCCACCCTAAAAACTTCCTTTCTGGTGTAGACACTAAATTATTTTCCTGACTATCAGTCATTTGGCGTAACCCACAGGTTTGCTGCACCTGGAAATCCTCACGGAGACATTTTCCTTCCCTTGACTCCTTAGAACTGTGCATCTGGGCAATCCCAGATCTGAGCAAAGACTCTGAGAATAACTCATGGAGAGCAGCCCTGCAGAGGACTTGAGGGGTTCTCATAGATAAGAAGCTGGACATGAGCCAACGGTGTGTGCTCACAGCCCAGAAAGCCAACCTCATCCTGGGCTGCACCCAAAGCAGCGTGGGCAGCAGGGCCAGGGAGGGGATTCTGCCCCTCTGCTCTGCTCTGGTGAGACCCCACCTGCAGGGCTGTGTCCAGCTCTGGGGTCCCAGGACAGGAAGGACACAGACCTGTTGGAGTGAGTCAAAAGGAGGGCCTAGAAGATGATCTGAGGTCTGAGCATCTCTCCTATGAAGACAGGCTGAGAAAGCTGGGGTTGCTCTGCCTGAAGAAGAGAAGGCTCCAGGGAGATCATACAACACCTTCCAGTACCTAAAGGTGGCTTATAAAAAGGTTTAGATTAGATGTAAGGAAGAAATTTTTTACTGTGAGGGTGGAGAGGCACTAGAGCAGGTTATCCAGCTGGAAGTCTTTAAGACCAGACTGGATGGGGCTTTGAGCAACCTGGCCTAGTGGATGGCACCTATGCCCACAGCAGAGCTGTTGGAACTAGATGATCTTTGAGGTCCCTTTGAAACCAAGCAATTCTGTGACTCTATGGTTCTATGATCCCTGGTGGGGTAGCACATACAGGCACTTAATGCATCCCTAGGCCTTCAGAATTACACGGATTTGGAAGGGAAGAGAGTCCTTGCAGTATCAGCAACCTCTAATTTATTAAGGAAGCATGCAACAGTGTTGTGATGCACGAACAAGTTTTTGCCTCTGTTGGAAGATGCTGAAAAGGAGGCTACAAGGACTTTCCCTTGCACTGTCTGAGGCAAACCCAGACCCCAAATGGCAGCAATGGAGCTGATTCCATGGTGGGGTGAGTCCCATGAGACCCGCCCCACTGGCAGTGAAGCATCACTATGAGGCCAAGAGAGAGGTGGACAGAGCCCTGTCTCCACAGGCAAGCAAAGCATGGCTGAGCCATCCCACTGCACTTCTCAAGCACTGGTACCTCTCAGCTACCATCCTGCTGACGGGGGCTGCAGGAAGGGGCAGCAGCCCTATGCTGAGGTATTTGGTTCCCTGTGGCTACCAGCAAGGCACAGCCCAAGCCCCTGCCTCAGCCCACTGCCAGGTCTCACCAGCATGAACCAGGGGTGTGCTGGTGCTTCCTCGACTGGCCAGACCTGCGAGGAGTCGTTTCACACATTCTCTTGCTCAACACCTTAATTGAGTAGAATTAAATACTTCTCTGTGTATGTTTGGTGAGCAGCAAGCAGGACAGGTCACTGCACGTGCAGGCAGAGCTGGACTGGAATTTTTTGATGTAGCAAATTCACCTGAATTGCAGTTAAGGGGTACTGAGACTTCAGGCGAATTTGGATGGTTTAATTAGTTTAAGCTGAAAGAGAAGAGAAGAGCAGCAAGACTTGAGAAGAGCAGCAAGGCTTCATTTTGACATTTAAGAAATGAATTTTTTTTTCTTGTTCTTTCAAGTGCTGGTTTTGGTTTGAAAGTGACCTAGTTTGCTTCTTCTTTTCTTTTTTCTTATTTTTTTAAGTCATGAAAAGCAGTAAATAATCTCAAACCAGAATGTCTCATGCTACGCTTATGAAAAGAAATCAAAGAAGAAAAGAAACATTCTCCTTTAGGGGGTGATCCAAACCAAAAAGTATTTTCAATTTTTCCCTTCAGCCACTGAAATGAAAAGCCTATTATTTGTACAGCTACACTACTGAAAGGCATCTCTCCAATGTGTACTGCTGGCAATTTCTGCTTTCTACCTGCCAAGGGAGGGGTTTGTCTGCAAGTTCAATAAAAGTATAAGAGAGAAAGAATGAAAGGGCAATTTATCAACGTAGCATAGAAGATAAAATGGCTTTTCCATATTTACTTGCTTCTCTGAAAGAAGCAACCTCAGCTCTTTGCCTGCTGCCCCACTCTGCTCAAAATCAGATAGACATGAAATCATATAGACACGAGTCCTGAGCTCTCATCACACAGAGGATTAATTGCAGATGTAAAACCTTCCGACTTCACTGACATGTAAGGTCTAACCAACGTTAGAGAAAGCAAAGGTCAAAATTTATTTGGGTCAATAACATCAGCAATGCCAAACACCCAGAAGATCATAAACCTCAGTCCTTGCTGTAGCTTTGGGGCATCCATCTCTTCCCTTCACAGCAGGACCTGATGTCAGCAGATGCTGCTGGTGTCCGGTGTTCAGTGCCAGCATCAGAGACCCGAGATGGGTTTGTGGTCCCTGTCTCACCACAGAGCATATATTGTCTGCATCAGAGCATGCCCATTGTCTGCTATGGCTGCCCAACAGGATGGGATGGGAGGGAAAGGGATGGGTGAAAACACAGGACAGGGCCCACTAGCTGCATTTATATTCATGCAACAGACCTCTTGCTGAAATGCAGAGCTGGAGAAGGAGGCATCGCTGTTCAAGCTGGTGTCTCACCAGGACTGGGATAACAGCTCCAGCTGCTTGAAGGGCTCAGCCTCGCTACAGTCAAAAATCAACACCCATTACATCCATCTTTCAAGAAGACAAATCAAATGTGAGATTTTCCAAAGGGCCTGCACTCAGGTTCTGCTCATTTTACACACCTACAGCTTTCACCATTCTTCTGAGGAAAAACAAGGTGAGAAAAGACCCACATTCCTTCTATATCCTGATACAATATTAAAAAATAATAGGGGCTAGATATATTAAGACCCCTTTCCCTCTGCAGCTTTTACTGTACCTCAAAAACAGCAATTCAGATCAAAAGCACTGTCCACTTTCGTTCTAACCTGCAAATCTCTTCCAAACTGCAGGAAAAAATAGCATAACATTGGAAAGAACATTTCAACAATGTTTTACAATCCCTCTAATCTGTCAGGAGTGGCTGCTGGAGCACAAGCCCCAGTTAAGCTCCTCTTCTGGAGCATTTCCAGTTCATGACAATCTGCCACACAGCCTCTCACGGCACTCAGCAACTGCATGGGGATATTTTTTCCTAGCACCATAAACTGTAGAATTCACATGGCCAGAACAGCAGGAAAATAAAAGTTAATGACCTAAGATTAACCCAGACAGACAAGAGATTAAAGCATCCAACCCTAAATGCTACAGCATGCGGGAGCTTGATCTGGTGGACAAGTATAGGCTGGAAATGTTTGCCCAAACACTGCCCTCAAAATTGGCTCCATCCACTTGGCTCAGGTGCTGCTGAGTGAGATGCAGATGCTTTACAAAGGATCTCACATTTCTCTGAGCTGTCGTGTCTCCTTGCATGTGGTTCAGCTTTAGAGCTCTAACTGCATCCACCTACTTGACTGGGAGTAAAATTCAGTGGCTCTTCCAGAAGACACAGACTCAGCCACTTATCCTCTCCTCCATGAGGAGCAAACAAGGACACAGTATCACGAGATACTCAAGTCAGTCTGATCCAGCTAGATCACCACCAGGGATGGTCACTACCTGAGGCTGGTGATACTCACACACCATCTTGCTGGTCTGAGCCCCCAGAACAGCAGACTGGAGCCCTTTGCATTTAATGATTTTTTGATTGAGATGAACAACCTTTCCAACACCTTTTAGCACCTAAGATGAGTTCACATGTGGGCCCTTCTGGGTAGCATCTCTCCTGGGGGACCCAGGCAGCGTGGGGTGCACACAAACAGTTCCTGGGATCAGAGCAAACCTGAGCCACACCATCCCATTGCTTGGTGGCCGTGCCAGGGCTGGTGACTGCAGAACAACCACCAGCTTGTAGCAGCCTGGTGTAAGAGTGATCATGGGCAGGGACTGCGGCAAGAGAAAGGCTACACAACAGCTGAGGTGGTCACAAGTCATAGGCGGTCTGGTAGATGGGGCAGCAGGGAGCACACCAAGGAGAGCAGAGTTCGGTATCTGTTTAGACAGGGAGGCCAGGACAAGGGAGAAAAATGTGTTTCTGTTCATGTTGCAAACCCTGGTGGAACATGTTGCAAACAGGGGAGGCTGGCCATTCCTAGTGTGTTCTCCAGCAAGAGAGGGCACAGACCCCAACATGTGTTTCCACTGACCCTAAAATGTGTTTGTTTTTTGGGGACTGAGATCAATATTCACCACACCAAAGGGATGATATGGGCAGCCAAGGCAGAACTGAGGCTGAGAAGAGAAGCAGCAACTGAAGAAAACAGCCTGGTCCAGCTGGAGAAGACGAAGAGATCTTGGCCAGACTGTGGGAGAAGGTCTCAGGCAGCAGCCTTGCAGCAATCACACATAGGATTAAATGCTATGAGACAGATCCCTTTACCAGAGGTGTTCCCCAGCTCCCTGCAATAATACAGGGATAGCCTTCTTTTCATCAGGCTTACTCTGGGAACCTCCCTCCCACGCTCACCGAAGGGGCCTTATGGTGCCTACGCAGTAACCCAGAGCCTTCCCAATCCCAATTATTCCAGAGAAGCTGAAGTATCCCCTGACCCACAGTTTCGCCCAGATTAAAAACTGAGTAACTTTTGACAGCTTCTGTGTCAAAAAGGCCATGTACTCGGAACGTGAGAACAGTGCCAGGGGGAAGTCTTGTAGCTTGGGCAAGCAGCAGCTGCTCTTGGGCAAGTATCGCTGCTCTGTGAAGGCACTGCCTTCCTGCAGCTGTTCATCTGCCCAAAGGCAACACGAGCGGGAATGGGAGGGTCTGACTGAGCCTTGCAGAGCAGGGCAGGATCAGGACTTTGAGGGGGACATCTTTACAAATTCATTTAACCTGGAGCAGCGTGGGCACAGTGAAAGGCACAAGGTGATAAACTACTTCCCCAGTACCCCAGAGCTCAGTCTGACGGCTGCCTTTAATCACCCACAGCTGTTCTTTACTGCCTTGGATGTGCTCTCCTTTAATTAGCCCAAAAGGTGACTAATGAGCTATTTGTTAATGTCATCAATCAAAAAGCTCTTTTTGTAGCTGGTCTGAAAGAGTGTTTTTTTAAAAGCATCGAGTTTCAGCCAACTGGCACGGAGCATGATCACAAGCTAATTACATGATCTCATGGCAGTTATCTCGAACTAATACATCATTAATCTGATCTTACGACAGCTAAAGGAGAAGCCCAGAGCCAAGAAGCACTTGAACGCTCCACAGTTCTCAAGACAGGAGCCCTTTTTATAAAAGCTGCAGGTTTACACACAACAGGCACATGTCAAGGCAAGCTGCAAGTTGTATTGCTCCCCTCACTCTGACAAACAAAACCATTCACAAGCCAGGAAACACATGATCTCCTCCAAAGGGAACCTTCCCCAAAACACAGCCACCATCTCCCTGACTCAGTTCAGGGCTGCAAGGATGACCAGAGAGGGAAGGGGCCCAGGGACAGGATCCCAGCATTGCTCAGGAACTCTAAGGCATATTTGATAAGCTTTCTGCAGGATAAAACCCTTTTGGAGGACCTGTCCCAGTCTGGTCTTAGAGGACATAATAGCAGGTGGGTAGTTTCAGGCCACCTGCACTGATGGGGATGGGCACTAGAAGCTCCTATCTATTCTCTACATCCCTTTGGATGTAAAGCTAGGAGGCAAACCCACAAATAAATTCCTATATGCATGTCATGACTTCATTTAAATAGCTCCCCTCTAACTGGGGAGCGCCATCTACATAGATAACCAGACAAAATCTTGAAAATCTTTGAAAACAGTATTCTTACTTTCAGCCAAACTCTTACTCTTACTCTTGAGCAAGGGTACCCCCAAAATGGTCCCAAAGGAGCTGCTCCAGCCAGCCTGTCCCAGCCATCTCACAGGTGTGGCAGGGCACTAGGATCCATTTCACAGTGCTCCAGGACCACTGCTCTGATGACACAGGACAGGAGGTGCTGGGTGCACATATCAATACAGATTTGGGGTGAGTTTAAGGTCTGTAAGGTCCTCCAAGTCACCATGTGGAATAAAATTTCTCTTTCTTACTTCTCTGGTTTTCTTCCAAAGTCAGAAAATTGAATTGCAACTCCACGATTCAAACGTTAAAACACTTGAAGCAAAGCCTGTGTCTCTTTTTGTGCCTGTTGCAGAACTGTCTGTACTAAACTAGCAGCATCAAAAGCCACCACACCTCAGCTCTGTCAGTTATCTTCACAGGCAATTAGCTGCCAGGATATTTTAGCCCTCACAATCACTTATCTACTTAAGAGAGGATAATTTCTCTTTGCTGTTTCCCTGACCTCTCAGAAAACACACGACTGCCTTTTTCTTTTTTTTCAGTCATAGGAGAAAATGTTTCTGTTCCAGCCTCAGTTCAGACAACATGTTAAAAAAAATGGTAATGTAGAAATCTTACCTGAAAACACACCTGTGATTTCTCTGGCGACAAAAAGCGTCTGTGCCTTGGTGCTGCAAGACCAAAGTTTTCCTGGGAAACATTTGTCCTCTGTTGGGTAAGAGCTCCACAAAAACTATGTAGCCATTGCCTGGACTTGCTTTAGTTTGGGTAGGTAAGCACGGGAATTCAGCTGCTCTTGTGTGTTCAAAGAACTTCAACATGCTCTACACCACCTATGGCATTATGGTTCCCACAAGTATGCAAGGTATGTGTCTGTCTTCCTGAGTCACATAATTATCTATGGGAAAGTAACCTGTGGAAACACAGCAGAGGGGAAAAAAACCCCAACTGGCTGTCTAAATCCCTCAACAGTCAGAAGTAGCCTTGCTAGGAGATCTTCTCAAAAGGAGTTTTGCTAATTCCTATGTCCAAAATGCCAGAGTAGCAGAGATGCTGCCTTCCTCAGCAGTTTGTAGCACCACATGTGGGAAGTGCCAAAGAGAAGGAGCAGCCCAGTCTCAAAAGCAATCACAGCACTGTTAGAGACAATCTAAAGCTCATTGGGTTGCACAGGTTATGGGATGGCCTCTAGCCAGGAGGAAATGTAGGGTGAAATAGTCCCTGATGACTGCTGCTAATGAAGGCTGAGTCATCAGTGACACGGAATGAAAAAATGATGTGATGCAGCAGTGTCTGGGCTAGTTACATCTTGATAAGGACGGTGGATGTCTTCCTGGGTTTTCCCTTGAGTCAGAAGCACCTGGGGAAAGTGATACCAGGAAAGGGATATCTGCCGTGATCAAATGCCACCTCAGGCCGTCTCAGAAGAGGAATTAACAACGTGGGAGAATGGGATACCTGGTAAGTTAACTTTCCAGAGAAGCCACTCGGACCAAGCAGATAGGAAGAGATAAGGGTGACAATGCAGAGCAAATAGTGAATGGAGCCTTGATCACCCCACCTTCTTGCAAGAAAAAATATGGTCTTACCGTGGTGTGAATGGCTCCAGCAGATGTTCACACTCTGCAATCTTTTTTCAGAGTGACCAGTTTTCCTGTATGATTTACAACAAGGACATCTCAGAAGTGAAGCTCCAAATCCTACATGACATCCAAAAGCTCACTTGAGCATAGGCAGCCCAGACACCTGCAGCAGATGTGAACAGATCTTGGTTTTTCCTCCATCCCCTGAAAAACCATCACCATCCATCATGTCTCGTGACAGCTTATGGTACTCAGGAGCTTATATAAAATTTTGAGCTTGGTTGTTAAGTGCTTCCAGCTACCAGGTCGGAGAGAAAACCTCACACCTAGGAGGCAAACAGCCCCTATTCCCAGGGCCAGGAGGGCTGCAAGCACCCCTGTGTACCGGATGACAAAGAGAAATGTGCTGTGCAGCATTAGAGCCAAATATGAGGCTTGGTTGTATCACCCCATTCCATTGGCCAGCACTGCCTAAGGCATCCATCAGTATCTGGCATGCTTGGCACCTTCAGGCAGTGCGAGCAGGCTGGGATGCTGCCAGGCACGAGGTGGGCCTGTGTATGCAGGTCCAGGTGCAGCAGGTATCAGCCAGGGAAAAAAGACCCTTGGATACCCTCCATTGCCATTCCTTCTCCAACAGCATAGCTCTGGCCGCACAGGCAAGAGCATTCAAGTTCTTACCAAGTGCCATTTTTGGTGACTGTCAGCATGGTGCCAACTGGTGCTGGCTGTCTTGGCAGCCAGTGTCTGGGGCAGTGAAAGATTCTGGCTGTGCCACCACCTATGCACAGAGGAGAAGCTGAGAGAGCCCTGGCTGTGCTAGTATGTCCCAAAGCCCTCCTCACACCCATGCTCACTCACCACAGCTGTAGAGCAGCAGGAGCAGCACTGGCAATGTCAAAGTTCTCCCACCAAGCCCCTGACATGCTGATGCACCAGAACCCATCCTGGAGGATGGGGATGCCACCAGGCTTCAACTCTGTAATGGGAGAAACTTGGAGAAATCACTGGTTGGATTGAAGTCAGCTGATGGACATTTGTGTGATGGAGACTTTGGGTTAAGCTTCTTTAAAAAAAAAGAAAAATACGACATAGTAGGCTTGTAATTACAAGGATACAAAGTCCTGATGGCTTTTCCAGGCTTGTTGACTCAGGGCACGCTCTTACCTTCCTCCCTGCATGTCTGTGTGGGGCTGTGGTTGCCCCACCATGGCACAGGCTCACCCACTGCTGCACAAACATCCTGGGGAGCCAAAACCGCCTTCAGGAGGGTGAGAAGCCAGTGCTGCATAACTCACGGTGCTCCACCACTCCTTTGCTGTGAGTCATGAGCTTCCCAGGAGATTTACAGCCAGAGGCACCCATTTGCCTTGAATCAAACAGAGTGGATGGTTTCAGCCCAAGCCAAGCTCCCAGGTGAGTCCGGGCGAGGCAGAGATGAGCAGTAATTGCACTGCGTTACATCTGCTGCAGAAAGGTTTACCCACAAAGTGGGTGAACCCACTCTTTCCTCTCTTCCTACCCTGTGCTGAAGACAAGGGATGGTGCTGGATATCACCAGCCTCCTGCCCTTTCTCTAGCCACATCACCTGAGCCGTTCCACTGGGTGACCATGTAAAAACTCCCATCCCTTGCTCCTCATCCTGCACGCCAGTTCTTCTGAACTGGTGGGGGAAATTTTCACAGTGGAGCCTGTCTTGTGCTACACATCTGTCCAGATGTAAACACTGCATTCCCCCAAAAGAGTGGAGCAAACAGAGACAGATAATCATACCAGTCAACAGGATGAGAGGAGCCATCCCACTGTTGGAAAATTGTCTGAAAACAGACACTCTTTCCTAGGAAAGCCTTTCTGGGCTTCACCTCGCAGGGCAGCTCAGCCATGAGTGACATTGGGTGGGAGATTGTCCATATCCTGAACACTGGTGAGGTCCTGCACAGCTGCCTCTTGAGAAGCAGTGGAGTTTCTTGGCTGAGGGTTGGTTTGTCCCCAGCCCTGTGCCTAGACCATGGCATGCCTATAATGCTGTCTTATTCAGATACAGTGCTAGGTTACCTTTGTCAGGGAGAGGAGGGAAGTGTGACTGGTGGTAGGAAGGAGATAAGTCCCAGGCCAGGTGCAGGCAGTGGGGAGTTTCAGGTTACTTGTGGGACAGGCAGAGATGGGCAGCAGTGCCCAGGTTATTCAGTGATGGGAGTCGGAGAGGAAGAGTTCTGTCTCACTGAGACCCTGACAGACAGCACAGCCATAATCACAATAATTTTCTCCCTGGTGAAGAATAGGGCAGATCAAGGAATCTTCTTTGCTCAAATATCCACATACATCCTTTAATGAAATTGAGGCTCAGGCAGGATCTCTACTGGCAGGTAGGAAACACTTTTTGCTGTAATATGTTCCAGAGGATTGACTGAGCCATAAAATATTTACAGCTCTCTCTTCAGAGAAACCTGCTTTCGGGGCAATCTTTCTGTGCTAAACAAAATCATAACTCTGAAGAGAAGGATACAGAGAGAATCAAACCAGCCTCTCACCAAATTACTTTCCTCAGGATCAGACAAGAACAGAAAAGAGGTTGGTAAGGTGGTGGTGATGTTGGTGAGTATGGGAGGAATTGATGGCAAAACCAGATCTCAGTGCCTGTGTGAAGGATGTCCATCCTTCCCTATCTGACTTATAGGGGTTATGGCATCCTGCCCCTGATCTGGCTCCTAATCCTTCCTCATTCAGTTCAGGGCTGACCCAGCACCTTTGCTTCCTGTGACTCACCAATGTGCAGATCTGAGCTCCCCCAGCCCCGTATGTTTCCATCCAAGGGCAAGCCCACGCTCGCTCCCATGTGAATGTGAAGGTCCTGATGTGGTGTTGGGGAGAAGAGAAACAAATCTCTTTTGTCTCCCTACACCCAACAGTCTGGTGCCAATTTATGAGGGTATGATGATCTCTGCCTCTGGGGTCAGCCATAACACAGACACCTAATGTCTTGCCTTAGGGATCACAGAAGTGCAGCCAACAGTTGCTTTCTGCTGATTTTCTCCTGGCTGCCTGCTCTTCCCTGTGAATTTCCCTGTGTGTGGTGGGATGCTGTTGTCGCTTCCTACTTCATATTCTCTGCAGGTCTCTCCTCTAGTTGCAGGAGGATCTGGATGCATCCAGGGCAGAGCCCCACCTAACACAGGGTTCCCTCTACCCACTGGCACGGGGGAGCAGGGCTGCTCCTGGAGTATGAGGATGGTGCAATTATAACTCTCACCACTAATTACCCTGAGCAAGATTTTGGCCACCAGTTTTATTTAAGACCTGGTGGTGGGTGAGTCCCTGCCACCAAGTCCCCGCCTCATTCTCTTTGGTTCTCATGAAAAACTGGAGAGACCTGATGCTCTGCATCAGAATAAACCCAAAAGCTGAAACTTCTAAATATCTCAGTAAAGAGAAGTGCCATTTTCCAGCCAGGTCTACTCACTACTTAAGAAAAAAACCTGACTCCACCAGAAGAATATCAGCATTGCAGTGGCATTTGTTCCAGCTCAAATGTGAAGTATGTCATCTCCTCTCCTTTCAGGTTACCACCTCAGTATTAGTTGGACTTTTATTTTGTATCAATAAGGGGGTTTCAATTCCTGGGTGTTATTTAAACTCTCGGCCAGGAACCAAAGTAACAATTGTCCACCCCCTGGTTTGGTGATTCACAAGAGACTCTGACAAATGCTGATGCCATGCAACCAGGATGAGCTATCTGAGAGGAACAACCATAAAAAGTGTCTGCTCAGGTCAATTATGGAAGAACAGCCCCTGGCAGGATGTGCCCAGCTGCATCCTGGAGACTGAGACACCTGGTGATTTAATCATCCCTTGAGGTAGTATTACTTTCATACGCACATTACTGAAAAATTCGTCAGCAATCCAACATTGGTGGTAGCCCTTCTCAAATGGAAACAGCTCCAGGTGTGGGACAAAGAGAGACCTCATCTGGTCAATAATATTTTCCCTGACTTCAAGAAATGATGGCGCAGGCTCCCCATTTGCAGCAAAGTAAATGGATGGTGATAGCTCTTTTTTAGCTATATGGTACCAAATACCTGCCCTACACTTCTTAATAGCCAAGAAGATACTTCCACTAATAGTGACATGTTTGTGACGTTGCAAATAAGCTAAAAAACCTTCCTGTGCCTTTACCACGCGCTTCATTGTAACAGTCAGTCCTAAGACATTGGCCATTATGATTCTCTAATCAGAAATATCATAGCTATGAACTCCCTTAGGAGTTTTTTGCTATGATGAGGAAATGAAGAATAAGCTTTAAATTCTATTAAATACATAATTTTGTTTTCCTGACTCCCTCTCCCGCAAAGAAAGCAACTGCTCTCAGGTCTTTTTCTGTTCTTATGCTGGAAGCATTCTTAGTGTGTCTGAGCAAATTGGGGCACCTTCTTCTAGGGTATGGAGCAATTCTATGTCTCCTCCCAAAAATATTCTTTCCTTTTCTTTCCTTCCAGTAAGCCACTTCATTTAGGTTTCCTCCAAAAAATTACAGCAGTCTTTGATTCCTCCATATCTCAGTCTTGTCTCTCCCCAACAAACAGATACAGTCTCTCGCAAATCCATGTCCTTCTCACCTATGGGGACACTGAACCACATTGAATGTACAAATAGACTATCTGCAACACTAAGATTTAGGCTTTTTGTTCAAGATTTTTTCATGATAGATGAAACTTGCACATGTTCCATGGAAGGGCCCTGAAGGAGACCAAATCTGCCTCTTTTTCCCCATGAGCAATCTGTAACAGCCCATTCTTGGCTGTCTGTGGCTTGGGCTGTGCCAGTGGGTTTTTCATTGCTGGCTTTTTTCCCAGGCACTGGAGCTTGCCCACCAGTCTCTGCAGCTTTCCAAAGGGCTGTCATTTGTGTCTGCAGTGGGCAGGACACACAGAGACCTCAGGGATGCTCCTTACCTATGGAAGTGCCTTGTCCACTCAACACTTGGACTCATGAGGATCAGCAGCAGTCCTGCAGTTCCTGTGCTCACTCCACTGTCTCCCAATTGCCAGAGGAATCAATATTTTCCTGGAAAATATCAACTAATCTTTTTTTTCTTCCCCCACCCTCATTCCAGGAATGTACCACTTTCAACAAAACTTCTGCCAGGAAAAGTTTCTTAGGTTGGAACTTTTAATCCATGTGTGGAAAAACCACCTGGGAGGCAGCAGCAATCAGCAGTCAGGGCAGGACCATGGTGGGACCTCAGCTGGCCTGTTTCAATGCAGCTTCCTACATCCTTAACCCTTCGTTTAAGATCTTGGGCTCTAGACCTTCTTCCAACAAAACTAATAAATCAAAAAAACATAAAGATGAGATTTGATCCTCCTGTGAAGCTGGAGGCAGAGGCAAGGGGAAAGCTATATAAAGCTGAAAAAATGTTTCTTCCCAAGCTTAGCTCAGACTGTTTTACTGCCAGAGTAAGTTCTCCACACGTTTCCCGTGATGCTGCATGTCCCAAGCCAAGATTGCACTCTCCACACCCTCTGCAGCTCAGCTCTGGGAGATGAGCAGGGCTGCAGGCTGCAGAGGGTGTTTAACAGCCTGCAGCCAGGCTGAAATGCAGAAGTGATGGATGTTCTGTGCTCAGCCCTTCTGCCCATCCATGTCCTGTGCAGGCAGCAAAATGTCACACAGGGCTGGGACTGCTTTTCTCTACTAGCACTGAATGAGTCCATCCTCACAAACAGCAACGCCCCACCAAAACATCTTCATGGCAAAACTCCTGTCCCTCACATCTCATCCTGTTTACCTCCTCCTTCTTCAGAACAGGTGGGGAAAAGGTCTTGTGCTAAACATCTGCCCAGCTGCAAGCACTGCACTCCTCCAAAAAAGCAGACAAATGGAGAGAGAAGGTTGCATCAGGCAGCGGGATGAAAAATTCTGTGGCTGAATAATTCTGTCTGAAAACAGGCACTCTTTCCTAACAAAGCCTTTCTGGGCTTCACTTCTTGGGGAGGAGCTGAGTCGGGGCTGGTCCATATCCTGAACACTGGTGGGGTGCTGCACCGCTGCCTCTTGGGGTCAGGAAGGGAAGAAGTGAAGTGAATGGGAAGCTGGTGGGGGGCTGCCACCGATCCAGCATTTCTGGGAAACGAGCGCTTTGTTTCCCTTGTTTTGTTTTAGCCAGCACCCAAAGTCAGACAGGTATCTCCAGCACCATCCAACATTTTGTTTTGAACAGACCTTTATCTTCTTTACTTTGCCATTTTACTGACAAAACCAACAACAGAAAGTAACATTGATTTAGATACACACCCTAGTGTGTTTCCTTTCCTCTTCCAATTTGTCAGTTCAGCAGCCAAACCAAACACAACCATCCCCATGCCTGCTCTCTGGCCATCACTGCATCAATAAACAACAGTGCTCCATTTCCAGCTTACCTTGAGAGGTCTCTCCTTGCACTGACAGTTGTACGCAGCTCCCCTGTTGTGAGTTTTCCCAGCCCTAGAGTCTCCTTCCCCCAGCTGTGTGGCTGAACCACCTGCACAGCGAAGGCTTAGAGGTCTCTGTTACAAAACTGGGCATTGGGTGCCACTGCTTGGGACAGGATTCAAATCTGCGTGGTGGTGGAGTTATTCTTGGGTTTGCATCTGTGTGTGTGGGCACAGGACTCTGTGCAGGGAGCTAACATGATCCTTTGACATCACTGGTTAAATTTAGGGAATTAGCACAGTCCTGAAATGCTCTGGAGGGAAGCTACTGCCAGGGTGATGAGAGAGAGACAACACCCTGCAATCACCTCCCACCCAAGCACAGGGCAGGGGATGGAGCCAGGAGTTTCTACACCAGCCCCACTGCCGTGCTGCATCATCCCTTCAAAAATAACCCCCCATCAAGGTGCACTCGGCTCTGCTGCAGCACAAAAGCAGACAGCCTCCTCAGGCTTGCCCATGACATGGACAAAGAGACCCCTCCTGAAATGCCACAGCCCCATGGAGCTGCTGGTCCTTGCTCCTCTGGTCAGGGTAGGAGGTTGTGGAGTGACAGAGGTGCCCTCACATGGTGGGATATGGCAGGGGAGGTAAAGCCCCAGCCCATGGACTCCCCCAACACCTCGTGCAGCTGCCAAATCCCTGCCCCAGAGAATGCTGCTGCTCTCACTAACTAGAGCAGCCACAAGAGAAGAGTGCCTCCAAAGAAAAGGCATGGGAAAAGGTCACAAGAGAGGCAGCCTCCCCCAAAAGATGAAGACGAAATTCTAAAACCCAAGAGGAGTCTCTGAACCCAAATTCTGTCTGCTGTTTGTAGAGTTGGGTGGAAGCTGTAGCTTTGTAATTGCAATTCAGGTTGGTTTCGGCAACCTCGGTCCTACCAGAAGATGGTTTCTGCAGTTTATGGTGTCTTCCATAGGCACTCTACTTTTCTCTTGATTCTTTGCTGATTCTTGCGAAGGCCTCTCTAATCTCTGTGTGAAGAACATCCCGGAAAGCTATTGCAGTAACAGATTTGAATTTTCACATGCCTTCGGCATGGAGATTGTGAGACACCAAATTCAGCATGACCAGAAGCAGCAGCTCTCGATTTCTGAGCCTACCACCTTGCATGAGCAGCTGCTTTATTTTGCTGCAGTCTTGTACCTGAAAAATGGAGACTGGAGTATTTGGGGTGTGAGGAAAGAACATCTGCTTGTTTTCCTGAAGGAGTAGCTCTGCAGCCACCAAACAGACGGTGAAACCACAGCCACAGGAAGCACCTGATTCCAAGCCAGACTGTGAGAAACAAGGGAACCCTTAATAGCATTCTCAGTGCTCGTCCCTAGCCTGTGCTAATTGCAAAAGGCAGTGGAGCCAAG
Source organism: Phainopepla nitens (assembly GCA_013400175.1). Lineage (NCBI taxonomy): Eukaryota > Metazoa > Chordata > Aves > Passeriformes > Bombycillidae > Phainopepla > Phainopepla nitens. Next base: position 641,880 of record VXBQ01007740.1, read on the forward strand.
CAGGCTGACGGCCCTCAAGTCCAGCCTCTTGTTTTGACATTAATGCTGCCTAAGAGTACACTAATGTAATCTGTAGAGCTTACTGTTAATATAATGAAATCTTCAGATCTTAATCAAATTTATTGGATATGTGGGAGGGCTGCTGAGAGTATTTCCAATTTTCTCTGTCTCAAGGAAAACTATCCCCATAGCTTCAGCCTGTGAAATTGTGCCATGCCTATGGGACGTGGAAGGTTCAAGTCCAGGGTACTGCCCCCACAGCAGAGCACAAACAGGCCCTTATCAGCACTATACAGCAAAACAATAGGCCTGCTGCCTCAGGGATGATATGTTTCTACTAATACTCAAATAGTTGCAAAATACAAATACTTTTCAGAGAAAAGCCCAAAAGTTTCACTCTTGGGATACAAACACCTGACATCTTTAAGGAGCAGGTACCATCACTTTAATTTTCTTTCCAACATTGCTCTTGTGCATCCAGACATTAATTTACACATTTCACAACCACTTTCATTGTGCATCATCAGGCTTTCAAAGTCTGTGACCGCTGAGGACAGCTGCTGCAATTTGACTCTCCAGCTAACAAGAAAGACAGGGCTCTGTTCTCAGATCAGTCATCCCTCTGCCCTTTGTTGTTCCCACTTTGATTAATGTGTTCTCTTTGATGCTGCTCAGGGACACGTTACAAGCACCTTCATCTTCCCACCTCCCACTGCAGTCCCTGAGCGACATCAGCCACTTCCACCAGGGCAATTACCTCTGCCAAAGGGCACCTGATTCTACCTCACAGCTTTCATGTCCAAGCGTTTGAACATAATGAACTCAATGGTGATTAGTGAAGATCCAAGCACGCCTTGTGAAGAACCATGGTGGTTATTAACTTAAAAGGTGCTCATTATATTATGCTAGAACCAGATAGTGCCAGAGCAGACCTTCTGTGCCATCATGGCCCACAGCTGTCTGCCACAAGGAATCACATCAGGAGATTGTGCTAAACCAACCGAGGTAGATCTCACAGCTACTTTCATCCTCTATATCCATTTTTACTCTCAGAAGGATGTTTTCATCTTCTGATGGTTAAGGACATTCTTTTCATTTCCAGTCTAAGTACATTCATGGGCAGCTTATATCCATTTGTCCTAAAACCTATGTTCTCTTCTAGTTTAAATAGTTTGGTCCCATTCCCTTTACTAACCCAGGAATCTATTTTTAAAAGAGAAATTGCAACCATTATATACAACACTAAGCTGTTTTGCACATTTTGGCTGGTATCTACCGATACCCTAAGGCTCCGACATGTATACATTCATCTGCTTAATTCTATTCTAGCATGTAGGCCTATCAAAATTAAAAAGACTACTTGGAAACAAATGAAACATAATTTTGCAAGAAAATTGTTTGTGTAATTAGCTGCCTCTATGTGTATTCTGCATCTAAAAAGTATGTTCTTCTTTTCAAAAGTATCATAACATGTATTTTCTGTTAAGAGAAATGAATATCCTTTGATTTGATTTCTTTCATTATGAAATTACAGACCACTACGACGAATTATTACAATTACTCAGGTTTAAAAGATGTCACAAGTATATCTGAAGCTGAAGTGCTTTTTCACTAATATTGTGTTAAGTAATACAAAAGCAAAACCAAAATCCTTCATCCAGAAAAAACCTTCATCCAGCAAGATGCCGAAGCAAAGGATCCGCATCTTTAATGATAACAGCTCCTTCTTGCTCAGTGTGCATCAATCTGTCATTTCTGATTGCTAAACATGGATTTTTGTATGCAATTTAATAATGAAAATCTAAGAAAACTTTGGCCAAGTCAACACCACATCACCCATAAAAGTAGAATATGTGCTGGTTTTACCTACACATGGGTTAGCCTGTAGCTAATAAAAATGTATTTATTGAGTGATAGAGCAACAAAAACTTCCCACCACCTTCACCTACACAGTACCTGGGCACAAAACAGAATTATTATTCTGCATTACAATGAACTTCTGATACAGAAATACCTATTTCAGATAAAACTGCTTTGCTTTTTTTACCAACATGAATTCCTAACTCTGAGTGCACAAGCACAACCTCAGCCTGTAGTAGCTGGCAATACAATGTTTCAGTGCAGAAAATTAGTTTCTCTTGTGTAACCATGCTGAGCTCTTTCCTCTTCTAACCCGTGTGCTGGAGCATAAAGTCAGCTTCAGCAGCTCCTTCCATGTCAGTTCATTTGATTTCTCTCTGTGTGTAGGGATAGAGAGAAATCTTTCTTATTCTCTCATTCTCTCTTTCCCCTGACCCAGGGTTAGACAGCTGGCTCGTAGGGAAACACCTTGGCTCGGGTGTCAGCCCTGTGAAGGTGCATCCAATGCCCACTGCTGCATGAATGCCCTGATCAAACAGCATTTGAAGTCCCATCCTCAGGGACTGCTCTGGGAGTCACACTCCTCATTTTATCCAAGATCAGAGAACTTATGGGATTTTATTTGTCGGGGTCACTTCCCCTGCACTTCTGTCCGGTGCTCTCAGCAGCGCAACTACCAAGCCAGCCCCAGACTCTCTAGAAAACCCTGCTAGCAAACCCCTGCATTTCCAGCTCATAAAACAGTCTCCATATTCCCAAAAAGACTTTTTTTCTTATTTCCAAGCAGTTTTTTTGTTAACAGTGACCTGCCTTATCAGAAGGCATGAGCATTTCCAAAGGATGATTCAGCCAACCAGCCCACCAGCTCTCCCAAAACAGATGACTATCCCGCCAGAGGTGCCCATTCTCCTCCACTGATTAAAAAGAGAGCCTAAAGCAACTACTTTAGACTTGAATATATGATTTCTGAATGCCCTAAAGCAGGGACCAAAGTGGTTTTTTCCCCCCAAAAAATGGATTTACAACAGCAGACTGCTTTCAAAACTTTCTAAACAGGAAAGGGTGCACAGCCGGGGTTAGCTTTACCTGTTTTAAGCTCTAAAATTCATCCCAGGAGAATGAAGGAACCTACTTTCAGGATGAGATTAATGGCAGAAAATTCCTGACTTGGGATGATTTGATTCACTCTCAAAAGCTGCATCCCTCTCTCATCTCACTGACACCACCAGATAATCAGTTGAGATGAGCCAGAGCTGGAAGAAGGTGGCCACTCCCTGCAGTCCCCGTGCACCAAGAGGGCTGGTCTGTTTTGTTTTGTGTTTCTCATGTTTAAAGGTTATGATCTTCTAAATCCTTAAAATATCTTGAACTTTAGCTAGATTTCCATCCCAGTGCCTAGTGACATACTTGCAAAGCTAAATTAGGCATGCACACACCCCTCCTGTGCCTGTTAGGTGAGGCGTGCTGATAAGCTGTGAAGGTTTTCTCAGGAAGAGATGGTGTTCTGCAAACTGTGTTTTCTTATGGCATTTTTAGATGCTCTGTGGTTTCCCTTTGGGTATTTTGTCATCTGTTTTTTGCTCCTGGCATGTTCAGGCAGACTGAAGAGTCAGTGAGCATGGCAGAGGGGTACTGCATGCGGAGCTGCATCTGCACAAAGCAACAGCCAGCTCCGGAGAGAAACGCTTCCCTACAGACCAGTGTGATAGAAAAATGTTCCTGTACCTGCTGTTAAACAAAAATATCGCGGTGAGTCATCCACAAAACTCTAGGGAAACAAGCAGGACATTGTGCCTATTCTCTGGGCTGCAATTAGCAGATGATTTTAATAAACCTTAAGTCACTGCAGCATAGAATCACTGAATATTTTGGATTTAAAGAGACTTTTAAAACCCTCTAGTTACAACCCACCACACCATGGGCAGGGACACCTTCCACTAGACCAGACTTCTCAGGGCCCCACACAACCTGGCTTGAACACTTCCAGGGATGGGCTATCCTCAGTTTCTCTGGGCAACCTGTGCCAGTGCCTCATCACACACAGCACAAAAGATTTCTTCCTTACATTCAATCTAAACCTGCTCTCAGACAGATTAAAGCCATACCCCATTGTCCTATCGGTATTTGCACATGTAAAAAGTGATGTCATGATGATGGATCAGGTGGAAAACACAATTTCTTTCCACAAAGCGTGGACATGTCTCTGTCTCTCTCATGTACACACACATGCATTTTGTTATCTTTCTCCATTCTCCAACTCTTTTTTTTGCACTATGCCAGTGGCTTCAGTTCAAAGACAATTCACACATTCTCTGCTTCGAAGTTATTTTTGCTTTACAGCTCCATGACTGCAGGGACCATACCAGTTTTTCCTGACACTTTACTGTGGAGCTTCATAGAGGGTTGCATCAAACACAGGAGCTTCTGTAGCTCATCTGCAAAAGATGACCTCCACTGGAGGAGCAGTGTGGTGAGTGCCCTGTTTCATTCTCAGCCTTCTGCATCTGCAGCCAGGACCTGGAGGCAGATGTCCTTGGCCACTTGAACCAACAGTAAAAAATTTTACTATTTGACTCACAAATTCTATGACAGCCACTCTTGTCAGTGGTGTGCACACCCAGGGTTGTGCTGATTTAATTAAACCAGTATAATGCTGCATTGTTTAAGCAGATACACCTTTCAGTTTAGCATTTCACATTTGGCATGACATAGCTGGGTCCACACTCTGTTTAACAGAGTCAACATGAGACCTCCAAAGACTAAACTTTTGTAAAATTTAGAGTAAATATAATGGGCCTTGTTCTCTTCTGATTTATTCTGTTTGTTAGATCACAGTAGTTATACCATTGACTTCAGTCATGCTTCTAAGCCTGAGGAGGGAGGGAGGAGGGCTTGCACATACTTTGTATCTTGTCTGCCTGAAGTTACAATTGGTAAAACGAAATTGGTTTCTGTTTTGCTTTCCCAGAACACCTGAAAACAAAGCAGGTAGCTGAGATTGGCAGGATGAGTTTGAGAGATAAATCATCTGGGAATGGTGCTGAACATGGAGAATAATTTTGTATTACTATGATATTCATCACTTTCTGGAGGATCTGAGATGGAAACCTGAAGAAATCAGCCTGAATTCCTCTATTTTGCTGCTTGATAGAGGAAAAATTCCTACTGACTAGAAATGGGCACGAATAAATTATTTTTATTAAATGTCTGCACACGTGCTGCTTTTGGAAATAAAAAGCATTTTACCTTAAGCGCTCATATGTGCAGAAAAACCATGAGCAGAGAGCCAACATGCCATGTTCTAATACAAAATGAAATATGACCTTTTAAGAAATCTTAAACTTCTGAGGAGTAAATGTTAAACCTATATATAATTCAAATTATATATCAGCTAAATTAGTTGCTGGATTCAAACCTGTCCTGAGTAAAACCATTCTCACATTCTTCTTTTTTTTTTTTTTTTTCCTGGCTTTTTTTATTCCCTAAGGTTACTTAAAAGACTTTTGAAAATTTTCTGTTATTAGCCGGTTTAGTGCATGGGGAAACCTGCTGTCAGAAGCAGAGTGGCTGCTGTGCCCATGCCCATAAGCAGCTCCAACAGCCAAAGTGCTCAAGGGCTTGATCCAGGCAGGAGTGGGGGCCCCCAGAAGTCAGACACTTCTAAACCCAGCTCTTGTCCTGGGACTGCCAGGACAGAGTCTGGACCAGGTCATGGATAAAATGCAAGGTGAGACATTGGAGGGTGATGTTCATTTCCTGGTCCTCACCACGTCTGCTAGTTAGCTGTTTGCTGAAAATTATTTCAATAAAAATGTAAAGTATTGGATATTGCTGCATGAAGTTCCCATAGTTTTCCTTGACCCTCCGCTGCAATGTTATCAAGGAATAAAAACATTGAGTCAACACCACTTTTATGATGCTAAAACTCCCACTCTTATTTTGGAATTAATTTGCTTATTTGAAAAGAATTTTAAAAGGAAGTACACGAGTGCACATATTGACTTGGCAGGAAGTGTAATATTCTTGTACGTGTTTAATAGCACCACTGATTTAAAGAAAGTCTGATCCAACTGAGTATGGCAAGATAGCAAGGACTTAATTCAATTTGGATTTTGAGAGATCTTTTACTGATGTACCCTGACAACAGGTACCCCTTGGCCTTGACAGTTCTCAGTAAAATCCTGCAATCCCTTCCCCTTCACTCATTGAAAACAATTTCCAGAAAGTTTTCTTACGGTTTAAGAGCATATCAGCTGTTCATGTGCCAGTATTTAAACTTCACAGTCACATATGGCTCAGGTATCCTATAACCACCTTGTGGAAAGTAACTGGGGAAAGGCCTTGGACCAGCATGTGGACGAAACACAAGGAGATTGACAAATACAGGGAACAGCAGAGGTGGACAAATGTGGATGCCAGTATTGCCAAACCATCTGTAAATGAAATTACCAACTCGTTATCGTCCTAATATTTGAAATATCAGCAAGAAATGAACAAAATACTGCCATTTGAAATGTGTGGCATGATCTTTTCGTCCTCTTGGATTCATCACCTGAACATCAGTGCTTATAGTACAGAAAACCCAGACCGCAGTAGGAGCGTTCTTCAGTGCCACATTTGTATGGCCAAAGCTTTAGGGGGGGAAACAGTTTGGACAGACATGCAGTTGTTTCCATCAAGGCTGCACAGGAAATATGTAAACCTCTTGCAGAAAGGCTTAGTCACAGTTTGTCTTTACAAACCATGCATTTTGGGAGCCAAAACTGCACAACAAGCCTGAGCACAGCCCTTCTTCAAGTCACTGGTGGGGGCATAGCAAGAACAGAAACAACTTTTGAGTTTCGCAGTCTGAGACCAGAGCAAGGCCTGGAGCACTTCCTCCATTTCCAGTCCATGTGTCAGTGGGTTTTATGTGTTCATCTGTTCTACACCGTATGGCATTGACATCAGGGTTCATTTTCCAAAACCTCTGTGCCAGTGCCTGTTTCCTCACCTTGGTATCCACATTAACAATGGGACGAGTTCAGCAGAAGCTTCAACATAATAAATTTTTGTAATCTAATGTTCATAGGTATCAAAAATAGTCTTATGATGTGAGGAAACTTTATTTCTCAAGAACTGTTTGAAATTTCATGTAAGCAGACCATAAATAAATTCTGTAAATGGAAAAGTGACCTTGAAAAGAAACCCAGAAGTCAAGAGTATGTGCCTGCAGAGTGAGATGTGGTCTATTTATGCCCCACGTCTCAGGGCACTAGTGAGGGGGGTTTGCCCCTGGACACCAGAATGTATATTTAAATGTCATCATTTCTGATGCTCTGCACACAAAGTCCTCAGCTGTCCTACTTTAGAGAACAGATTATTCCTCATTTTAAATGTAAATCCAAAAGTTTTCCCCTCACTAATGAGAGGTGAAGTGAGAGATCTGGAACATGATTTTATTAGCAGCCGTGAGATTCCAATGAGATTTCAGAAAATCATTTTTACAGTATGAGGTTATTCACTTCACTGAGCAGAGAAGTCAGTCAGGCAGCTCCAGGCTTGGCTCCCTGTGGCTGCTCTGTCTCCCTATTCATGGGCATGAGGTGCTCACAGGACAACTAGACTCTGGAAAAAAAGCATTTGAGAAAGTAAATGGTCATTTCTTATCTGCACCTGTGCTTCTTTGTATTTTTCCCTGTACACAGTGCTGCTATGGAATTGCTCTCCCTGTCACTGGTGGCCATAGACCACCCAAGGTCACATTCTGCATGTTCAGCCAGAGGCTCAATTTCACAATGAAATCTGTATTTTTTTGGACATGATATTTATAGTCGGTGGAAGAAGAGCCGGTTTTTACTATTTTTGGACTAAACATGCCTAAAAGCACCTTAAAACTCAGCTGAGGAGCCGGCACAACACCTTCAGGATTCCTCTTTCCACCTGCAATTGTTGTATGCTCTCTGAGGCTGCTGCTTCTCTGTTCCTGAGCCCTTCCTTACCCCACCTGGGCTAACTTTTGGGTGATCAGTCACCTGCACTGCCTGTGTCTGCCCACAGAACAACCCTGCTGTGGGAATCCAGGACACAGGAAATATTCCTGTGCCTGTCCTGAGATGTTTTATTCCTCAGGAGAGCACAGCTTTTGGTCTTTGGCCATGGAAAAGCTTCCAGGACTTTGTGAGAAGTTGAGTTTTTGTCAATGTGTATAGTAGATCATACTGTAGTTTATCTCAGGGTGAAAAAGTAGGTTTTGGGGTTTTAGTATGGAAGGTGGATAAAAGGCTAGATGGAGGATTTTGGACGTTAACTTAGTCTTCTTCTTTCTTCTTCATCTACTCCATTTTCTGCAGTGTTGGTAGCACAGTGATTGGTTAGACAAAGTCACAATGCAGATGTTACGTGACAGACAAATGATTAGGAATTGGTAGAAAAATATAAACGTACTACATGTTAGGTATGTTGCAAAACTTGATTGGATAAGGTATCTGTATAAGAACTCTTGAAATCATCCATTTTGTCTCTTTCTGGCACATGTCACTGAAGTGTGCAGGGCCTGTTGTCACCTAAGGCTCAGAACTGTGATAAAGAAATAATAAACAACTGCAGACCGAAGCCAGTGACTCCTGCTTGTTTCATTCCTGGTTCCTGACCCTGGCACAGACTTTCCACAGGGGATTCCCAGTAAGGGGACCCCTGATGTGGGAGGCAAATTCCACACCCTGCCTTCCTCATCCTCCTGCCCCCATTGAGCTCAGAAGCAGGGCTGGCAGCAAAGCACCTCCCTGTTGTGGTTCCTGCTGCAAGGTCATGATGAGATGCTGTGGAGAGAAGTCTGCTGATGTGCCTGCTCTCCTGCCTGCTGAGATGAGCCCCCGGGAGGCCTGCAGTGATGCCTGCAGTGCCACTGGGGTGGTGCCTGGTGGGATGTCACCTCTGACGCACATCAAGGCACCATGGTGGGACGTCTGCTGCGATGCCTTCTACATTTAGCCATCTTTCAAGACAAGTGAGACCAAGCATCTAAATATTTGCAAATTTTATTTTCCTTCGTCAGAGTGCACAGAGAGTGTGTGGTCTGTGTAGATATGCAAGAGCATTTATATTTTTGTGTTTCCAGGCTCTGTCCTGTTCTGGAAGGAATGGTCCCAAGTGGCCCATGCTCCCAGGCAGCCCTCTCCAAGGCTCTTAGTCTCCTCTGAACAATAGCAGAGAAGGAGAAGCTACTAGCTTGGATTCTCCCCTGCAGCTACCAATGATGCTCTTCACAGCCAGCAGCCCTTCACAGGGAGAGAGCACAGGCACCTTCCACAGTTTTTCAGCAGCTGCAGGCTTTCTGGGAAGAGTTTGCAGTGTCTGGCAATGTCCCCCTTCCCCATGCCCACTGCCAGCCTGGACAGAGCAGCCTGTCCCATACCCCAGATGGTTCACCAGGAACCTCATGGAGAAAGCTGTGTCTTGCTCAGCTCCTCCAATACTCCCCTGGGCCCCTTGGACACCTGGAAGGTGCCCACAGAACCTGTGCTGCAGCAGGCAGAGGAGCATTTTGTGCATATGAGCATGAACTGCCTCAGATTTAGAGGCTGCACTTGCAGTGAAGGGTCACAGTGTCACACACAGAGTGCCTCTGTCTCTGCTGCTGGCTCCACATCCACCTCTATGGCAATCCTCCTGTTTATTTTCTAGGAAAGCCTTTCTTCTCCAGGATACCTCATCTACTGATTTTGAATGTTATGAAATACCCAAATGCACACTTCTTCCATGCACAATTTCACAATGTATTACCTGTTACAATACCAATTTAATACTTGCTTCTTGGCCATTAAGGTTATTATTACACTTCACTCTAAAGTTGTACTGGCAGCAATGGAGAACTGCTGTGAAAAACTGTGGAATCAGATTTATGTGGATCGCTTAAAGAGAAATTCTGCAGTTGTATTTTTCTCTTCCAGGAGGAACATGTATTAGGAATTATCTTTAAAACCTAAGACTACATGTGTGAAATTGTTCTATATGCAATTCAGTCTATTTTTAATGAGCTGTGATATCCTAAAGCTATAAAAAAAAGTTAATATGGATTGCTATGCACCCTTTGCAATGAAACTAATTACTTTGTCAGCAAGTTCCATACTGGAATTCTAATTTATATCTATAGTTTTAAAAATATGAGAATTTCTGTAAAATAGTATAGGCAAGGCAAGTTTTATTAGATGAAGTAATGCTAAAAATAGTCATATACAGCTTCATTCAGTCCAGGTTTATGGTCTGGTTTTGAATTTAATATTTTCTCAGAATGAGTGGTGGCAGATACCCTCTGAGCCACATGTTGCCCCTCGGCTTGGCTCTCCACACAGGGCTGTATGCAGATGCCAAACATTTGCTCAGCAGGGTGTAAATGTGTCCTTGGCGTTCAGGGTGCATGCAAGGAACCAAGGCATGCATTTGTCCCAGACCACAGCTGTGACAATTTGGGTCTGGAAACAACAGAGTAAACAAAGGCCACGTATCCAGGCACTTACATATATATTTTTTCTAATAATAAGTGAATTTAAGCTTGGGTTTATCTCACATGCACTTGAAGCAGCTCAGTCTTAGGATCCTGTCCTGGCCTAGGATCCCTGTGGAACTACTGCATGTGCTGAGCATCACTGAAGATGGGTTCAGTCCTTGTTAAGCTCTGGTTTCCTTCCAGGAGCTTCCTGGGTTTCTTCACTGTCTAGCAGTGTACCCTGCAGCAACCACACATGTTCACTGTGCGTGCAGCAATTTGTTGGGCCTGGAAGAGGAAAGACATCCGGTGATATAAAACTAGGCAGTGTCTCTACATCTGATTTCCTTCGAGAAGTAAGAAACATTAAGGCTTAAAAGTTTTCGTGTGTATCTTTTTTGGGAAAAAACCCCAAACTCTCACAGAGCAGGTAAATGTTGAACCTGCTCAGGCTCCTAGGGTGTGAAAAAAACCCCAAGAAATCTCATGAATCTTATGGTGAAGTTTAGCAGCAGGGGAACTTCAACACCTATGGGCATCTCTGGCTGATTATAAAGAACAGAATGGGTGTATAAGGTGTGTGAGTTAATCCACTGTTACATATTCAATTTAAGATATTGTCATCATTGAAGATGATGTCATGCTCTCAGTTTATTAGAAGTCCTGGGTGGCCTGGGATGTCTGATTGCCGGTTAGGGCTGTATTCCTGCATCCCACTACTTCTAGATGAGTCATCTCTCATGATTCTGCTCATCCATCTGTGCCTCTCAATACCCACTCACACCTCGGCTGGCAGCACTCTGACAACTGTTAGCTGACTGTATTCAGGGAATCACAGAACCACAGAATACTCGGAGCTGAAAGGGACCCACAAGGATCATGGAGTCCAACTCTGAAGTGAATGGGGCATACAGGGATTTAACCCACGACCTTGGCGTTGTTAACACCATGCTGTGACCAAAGTAATGAAGATTTACAACCACTCAATCATTGTCAAAGGTATCAGCACAAGAAGTTTAATATAAATTTGTGAAAGTGGAACAAAATTCAGTGGAAAGATTCACTGTATTACTTACTGCATAGGTGAAGCACACAAAGAATAATCAGTTTAGAATCAATCTAGAATGATTTACACAGGAATGCATTCTAGTAGTTGATGCAGGTCATGGTGTTGCAGTAATTTCTTCACCAATGTAAGATTCATTCCAAGGGGGGTAGGCAGTAATAGCTGGATTGTGAGAATTGGTGGATTGCAAAAGGACCATCACACTAGGCAGATTAAAAGGTAAATAGACTTTTGTAAATAAAAAAAACTCTTGAAAAACCATGCCAAGGGCTGCAAAGGCCAGAGTTACCATGAGGAATTATGCTCAGTGTACTGCTGGGCCTCAGCATACATACACTCTTGTAATCAAACCATTACTTCATCCTTTTTTCTCATAAAAATGCTTGACAGTCGATTACTTAACATTTAAATGTATTTAAACCTCTTGATGAAAATTGCTCTAGAGTGGAGAACATCTCGAGTGCTGGCAAAACACGGTGAGGACAAAGGATGCATATTTTCTACTGTGAGCTCACGTTAAGTTTGCATTATTTGAAATAAAGGTTAAGCCTCTGACTCTCAATTAGTTGCAATACTATAATGCTCGTATGTGGCTTTCATCAAAAGTGCTTCCCATTTTGTGATTTACAGAGAGATGAGTAATGAAATGCTGCATTTCAGTGAATCATTGTCTGTATCTGACAGTTGCAAAATGTGAAATATGACTGTCCATATGACCAAGACACGGGAACTAATTTAACTAACTTAAATTACTAAGTGTAATTCAAGCTGCTTCTTGATGGTGGAAGAATTTACACTCTTACAACAAGACTAAGTATTTTGCTGAATATCTGTCCAAGTGATGAAATGGACCATTGGAAACAAAGGTGTGGTTTTGTGCCAGGCTCTTGAATGCAGCTCTGTGTGCCTTCCCTGGGCTGGACTAGACCAGGGAATGAGGCCAGCACTGCTGTGCAGGTTCACCCATTCAGCTACCACAGCTTTCACCAGGAGGTGCAAGGGACTCACCTGAATGCACTCTCCTTTAAGGAGGATCACATCTGTCAAATAAATGTATTTGACTTAAATACAGCAGAGGACTGATCATAATCCATGGCAACATTTTTTTTCCAAAAATCAGAAATTTTATTGAAAAGATTTATTAGTGATTATTATTGAGCTCTCTCCTGAATCCATCTAACTTCGACTTCAGCCATTAGATTTTGCTGTGACTTTATCTGATACACTGGAAAGCCCACAATCTAATTTGTTCCTCAAATAAACAGTTACAGGGATCAAAGCTGACTCTCAATTCTCACTTCATTAAGCTAAGTAGATGGGCTCATTAAGAGTCTCACAACGAAGGCACTTTTCCCAATACTTCATTAAATCTGTGACTCACCCCTAAACTGTCCCAGTGTGAGACGACACCACAACGCTGCCAAATGAGAAGGTGCATTAGCTCATCTACTGGATATTTTCCTGCACATATACATGTCTGCCCGCATCTCCCTTGGTAGTACTGGGCTTTTCCATAACATGAGAGAAAAATTCAGGCTGAAAGGGACCTTGGGATGTCGACTCCAAGATCTGCCTCAGATGCTCAGTGTCTCACTCGGGTCTTGACAGCCTCCAAGGAAGGGAGGCTGCAGAGCCTTTCTGGGTGGTGGGGTGGGTGTCCTCATAGAGAAAGGATTTCTCCTTACGCCCATCCAAACCCCTCAGATCTTAGCTTTTGCCCATTGCCTCATCCTCTTGTCTTGCACCACCATGGCAGAGCCTGATTTGGGCTTCTCTATGCCCTCCCTGCAGGCTCTGGAGGTGCCCTTGGCTCCATCCCCAAACCACACACTTTTGGGCAGGACCAAAGCCCCTTGCTGTATAATCAGGCTGACCAGATGAGTCACTACCTCCTGCTATTCTGCAAGAATTTGGCTGTGGCCGAAGGTAATTTTGGCATCTGCAGGTTATGCTCCCTCTTCTTTTAATTTCCTGAAGTCTGGGTCAGCTGTAAGTGTTATGGTAAAGGTTTTACCATCTTCCAGTTCAGTGATGATCTGATCTGTCTGAGGCAGTCCAAGGAGAAATTAAACTTCAGACTTCCCTAATAAGGAAGGCAGACACAGCAATAATAGCAGCAGTGTTAGCAAAGCCTTACCTCACAATGCTGGAATTAGGGTGGGTAACCAAGCCCATTACCCAGGCTTCTGCACTGGTGGGATCTTTACCAGCATCCATTACTAGGAGTGATGTCAGCTGTGAAATAACACATTTAAATTTGGAGCGACTTAGTGATAAACTGATTTTGATGAGCTGCTAATAAATTTTTACATTTTCTGCATTACAATTTTTATAATGCCTCATGCCATTCCCTGCACCTTGTACAATCCCTGAGTGCTGATACATGCTCTGAAGGAAATAATTTGGTTTATGTCTGTAACTGAGGCAAGAATCTTGCCAGTACTGGAGTTGGGCCCTGACATCCCCATGCCCAGAAGTCAAACCAAATGGTCAGATTTCAATCATGAGGCCAATACTCATAGTGAGGGGTCACTTCAAATCAGAGTGTGTGACCCAATTATACTGGTGGTTGGACTTCTACAGTGCTGACAAACCTTTTTGAAATAATTAATATGAGGGAGAAAAACAGTAAAGAAAGACAGTTTTCCTGCTGTGTGTCAGCACAGGGGCAAACTTTTCCTATTACTAACACACTGATAAAAAGTACAATATTGTCTAAATAATTGTCTAATTGTATAATTAACCACCTGCTTACTTTTGAAGATCAAGAAACATTTTAATGTGGGCCTAATCACCTAATACACTCTCAAATGACCAATTAGAAAAGGAGATAGAATTAACTTCTTATCTCCTGGTGGACAGAAAGAGCTAATTAGTTTTACAGTGTTCTCTCGTGTCAGCTACTCCACATAATCTGGTTGAAAGACCTCCCACACACAGATGCCTTTGTGTTTATTATTTATTATAATTAAATCCTGATGGAAATTTCACAGAACCCGTGCAGACATGGGTCCCCTCCCCAGGAGACACGGAGGTGGTGATGTAGGGCTCTGCTTCCACACACCTCCCTATGGCAAGGTTTTCCCACTGTTTTAAACTATATAGTTTTTCTCATGAAATGGGAAGAATTTATCAATTCTGACTGATCTGGTTACCCCACAAATTTCTTCTTCATACAAGATGACAGCTGTGAGATAAGATCCATATAGGAGAGCTGAAGACATCTGCCCAAATGGACTGTGCTGAATAAACCAGTGACAGATCCAGACCTAATCCTGCCAGGATCAAACAAGCTGAAAGCAGTAGAGGGGAGACCTCTGTGGTGGCAATGCTTCCAGACCAGGCAGGAAATGCAGCATGCCCACTCTTACCCTTTTCTCAGGGGGAAATAAAGCAAATTAATTTCATTAGAGGTGCAGCAGGACAGAGTGTCCCTGTAGCTGCTGACCCTGCACCTACTCCACTTCCGTCTTGCTCCCTCCTCAGCCTCTTCACATCTATCCTAAAAAACAAAGAAATCACTGCCCTGTGCACAAATATGCCTTATACAGCTTTCAATCAGCCACTCTCAAGCCAATCACAGCCATGGGAGCAAACCTCCAGAGCAGGTTGCAGGGCAGCATCTATCCCCTCTCCCTTGCAGACATGCTGGTACCAGTATCCAAAATAACTGCTCTAAGTTTTCTGATCTCTGCACTGTCAACACTCGCTTCCCTCTCTGACTCTCCTCCCTAAGGGCCAGAAGTCAGGCTGCATTTTCTTCAAGTGCAAAACAAATGGGTGCCTGAGTAAACAAAAGGCAGTAGCCCCAGCTGTAGCTCAAATTTGAGTGTTGCTACTTTGCCCCAGGAATGCCACCCTGCACTCAGGCACTCGTAATCTGAACAAAACCATGTGCAGTAAACACATCCAGCTGTGCCTTAAATTTGCAAACAACACTCTGCTGCTCATCTTCCAAGATGAGGACCAGTCACCAGTGTGATGCCACATCTACCAAATATAATTCTCAGAAAACCTGTCTTGTGGTTGAGCTGTTTGGGTTTTTTTCTTTTTATAAAATCTGGATTTTTGGGGTAACTACTTCAATTGCTTCCAAAATGAGTCTATAAAGGATTCTGCAATAATACCTGCATGCTGTAGCATGCTCAATAGCAGCTTCTTCAGGTGTCAGCAGATATTTTGGCCGCTGTGACCCTGGAAAATGACTGCCTGCAGACATTCATGCCTTGTTCAAACATGTATGAGCTGAAGTGAGTTCAGAGGAGAGACCACCTCTGCTATAAGTACAGGCTGGAAGAGCTAGGGTTGTTCACTCTTGAGAAGAGAAGGCTCTGATGAGACATTACAGCAATTCCCAGTACTTAAGGGGGCTTACAGGAGAGCTGGAGAGGGACTTTTTGCAAGGATATGAAGTGATAGGACAAGGCAGAATGGTTTTAAACCGACAGAGTGTAGATTTAGATTGGATAATAGAAAGAATTTCTTTACCATGAGGGTGGTGAGGCACAAACTGCCCAGAGAAGTTGTGGATGCCCCATTCCTGGAAGTCTTCAAGGCCAGGCTGGATGGGGATTTGAGCAATCCAGTCCAGTGGAAGGTGTCCCTCCCCATCTAAGTGGGGTTGGAACTAGATGATCTTTAACCAATCCATACCACTTGATGATTCTGTGGTCCAAAGCAGTGACCCCAAGTAAGCCCAGCTCTAGCAGGAGCTTAACCTGTGAAACATGCTGGGTAATGAGCACCAGCAAAGCAGAGAGATGCCAGCACAGCACCTACTGATGCCACTCATTTGCCTCTCTACACTTCCACAGTCAGCACAGTTTCTCTTCACAAAAAAATATCCTCCAGCAGCAGACAGGAGCTGTCAATTCCTGAGAGCTCCTGCACTTTGATAAAGAGGCAATCCAGTGTCATTCCCTACAGAGCAGCAGCTCAAGCAGCCCCTGCAGCCAAGGAACTTCTATTCGTGGAAGCATACACCATAGGTACAAACTGTGTAACACTGAATAAGAACCCCCTACTTTAAATCAAAGACCATCTTTTTTTTTTTCTTTATGACTGATATACAAGGACATAGCAGGCTTTTCTCCCCATGTTTTGAAAGCCCAGATGTGTTATTATAAAGAACACTTGGTGGGCAGTTCCAGACTGTGGAGACACACAGAAATAGACTATTTATGGTGAAAGTTAGGTTTGGGAATTTACTCTCTGCTCTTCAAAGATTTGTCATCTGTGAGAACTTGTTCACTCAAATAAAATTGCCACACAATCTGCAACATCAGACAAGCCTCTGTTTCTGCAGAAGCATTTGATTTTAAAAGAAAGACAAGAACTTAAGGGTGCACTAACATAACTGAGAAACAGCTATCAAATAAGCAAGCATTAATTTTCAAAGAATCTGTTTGTATTTCACACAATAACTTGAGAAAAGCAACCCCGTACTGGCTGATCAGATTGGGCAGCAGCTGCCAACATGATGTGACCCCTCCAAAGGCCCTCTGAGGACGTTGCCTGGTGTATGAGCTGGTCCCTTCAGCGCGCAGATGGAGCAGCGGGAGGCAGCTGAGAATCACAGCGCTCTAACCCCATCTAGGGGACTGAGCCACGGCTCAGCTCCTGCAGAGGCACACGCAGCTGGCAGCCCAGGGCTAGCTGAGAAGGCACTGCTTTTGAATAAAAAAGCACTGTTCCAGCTCCAAACCCCCACTTTCCCTGCCTTTTCCACGTAACTCATTTGTCACACAGCTCTTAAGCCCTATTATACCTGCACTACGCCACACTCTTTTTGTTTTCAGTTTTCATTTAGTTTTACCACAGGTTGTGCTACTCCAGTCTTCATTTTCCCTTCTTGTTGCCCCCAATAAGTACTGATTATATGTAAACCTAAGTATGTGCTTTACAAAACCAAATACTTTATGAGGGATTAGACTGGTTAAACCTGATTGAAACAAACATTTTTTTAAAAGCCAGTAAAGCCATGAATTTGCTACAATAAGAAAAAGTCAAATCAAACATGACTTTGAAAATGAAACATTCAGCTTCTGTTCACATCAAGATTAGCACTGAGGAGTACAGTGCATCTCCCTCTTCTTTCTGTTCATGCTAGACTTTAGTGAGTGCTTTTGCAGGCAAAGTCCTCTGTTTTAGATGCATGGGCACTCTGGGTCCCACATTTTCTGAAAAAGGTTGAATTATGGAATGGTTTGTGTTGGAAGGGGCACTCAGGCCCAGAAAGTATAATATTTAAGGTGCTCACAAAGCAAGTAAGTAATAATTTTTTACTTTTTCTCTTGCCATATACACATCAAAATTGCATGCCTATTTTTCTACCTCTGTAGGTTTAAAAGCTTCTAGGCTTTGTGGCAGCACCACCAGGTGCTCCTGCTTTCCTACGAAATTCTTCCAGGCTGTAAAGCCAAGAAAGTGGCAGGCACTCTGAAGCCAGTTTTGAGTCTATCATTATATAGCTTTGATACAATTGCAGCCTCCTTGGCAAACCTTACACTATAGAGGCTTGTGTCTGCTTTTCCTTCAGTTCCACTACAGAAGTCAGTTTTAAATGAAAAAAAATTGTTTTAAGGCATTGTTGGCAGAAATATCTTAGTTCTTATTGGTTCATTAGAACAGTATCTTCCCTGGTGAAACACAAGAAAATTTAAGAAGCCTGAAGTGAGAATAAAAAAATTATTTTTCCACTATTGTTATGTACTATCTTATGGAAATCATGAAGACAGCAAAAATAAGGGAAAAAATTAACTCCAAACCCACAATTAAATATGTAAATTGACACTGAGTTAACATTCAGAAGTCTTCTGAAGAACTATGGAAACAAGTCTAAGAATTAAGAACCAACTGCCCTGAAAGCAAACCCAAAGAACCCTGCAAATGTCTGTCCCAGAAGGCAGCTGCCTGTAAAACACTTATTTTCAACGTTGTTAGAATATAACAGAGAACTGGGGCTGAACTGAAGAGTTCAGCACAGAACCCAAATTCCCACTGACAGGCATTGTCACAAGCACACACCACCACGGATCTTTCGTAGCTTCCAACACAATGGGCTTGCTGCAACAGGACAGCATCTCCCAGTAAAAATACTCCTTTGCATTTCTGCATCATCCTAGGGCAAATCTCTCACGTGGCAGAGGATTACGTCCACCACTGCCCCTCAGGAAGCACAATGCCATAATCCCTTCAGCAGGGATTAGGAGAGGAGCAGAGGGGCCACGCCACCCAAACAGCTCCCGCTGGAAAGCCGGCAGCAGAGCGCAGCCCGCCCGGCTTCCTCACGGGATCCCAGCGCACCCCCTGCGATGGCAGCGCTATCTCCCTGCGAACATCTAACCCAAAATGTCCCTCAGGTAACTGCTGATGGGAGCAATGGGCCCTGCAGTTTCCCTCTGCACCACACCAGTGGGGAAAAAACCGACCACATTCTATCTAAAGGCTGCCATATAATTTGAGCGGAATTAAAACCCATTACAAGAGACAAACGAAAGGATGTTCATAGCGAACAGAGCACAGCAAGCAGCTGTTTTTAAGGAACAAAGAGGCTGCTAATGGGCTAACATATCAGGGTGCCTGATGAACTTGGGAGGTGCTCGGTGTTTGCCAGGGCAAGGTGGGTAACACACGGGGGATCCATCACCCTGATGCTCTGTGTCTGAGGAATTCTGGTATTTCATTCTGATTCTGAGCAATGCCAGCAGAGAGCCAAGATAACAAACAGCTGTGAATGTAAATTTTTTTAAAAAATTAAACTTGTAGTTAACATCTGGATTTAAAAAATACAAATAATGTTTGCTGAAAAAAAAAAAAAAACCAAAAAAAAACAACCCCAGAAAGCTTTCTCTGCTAATTTTTAAAAAGGATTTTGGCCTCGCTAGATTTACTAAAATCCTTGAACCAAAAAAATTGCAAAGGCTTTATATAACTGTCTTGTCAGGAAGGAATTGAAGCATGGAAAGAAAATTGGATTGTCAAAAACCAGACACCTCAAAATACTCTCTTGGCAGAGGAAAACTCCTACACATGTTCTGAGCACTCTCTCATAGGTAATGACTACCTATAACCAGAGATGAAAATTTTACACAAGAGTGCTTTTGTGCTTTCAAGAGCTGATTGAGTCACTTATGAGTCACTTACAGTAAAAATGGTAAGGTTACCTCCTTCCAGTGCTCAGCCACTATCCAAATCCCATCCCACTAATGCAGGAAGGGCAATAAAAAAGTCTTTATTCTACTCAATTTATGACCTCTGCCATCTGACACTGTCTTCTTGGTATTTATTGCTCAATCCTGAACCTTACAGTGAGCCTTCCTCATCCTCTCTGCCATTGGGAAACTCTTTCCTCCTACAGCATGGAAAAAATTTATGAGGAAAATGGAAACATGGAGGAAAAACCTAAAATTATTATTTTTGATGGGACCTGTGGGATTGATTAAGTTTAGATACACCTAGCACTGCAGTCTTCTATTTCTCCTGAGTTTGCAAAATGAATAGCAAATCTGAAGGTTTGTTATAGTTAATTATTTTTTATTTGTCCAGCAGAGTACTCAGCATCAGAACGCAAAATTAATCTTACTAAACTTGTCCCAATCTGTTTAATGACCAGTATGGCATTAAAATAATGCCATAAATAATAATAATAATAATAAAAAAGTATGGCATTAATTATTTTTTCAAAAATGCAAAAGACAAATTACTTTGCAAGACACTGCAAAGTGTTATGGAATAATAAACAATAATACATTATTTTATAAATTATAAATTATTTATCCATTATAATAATAACAATAGTAATTTATTATTCTAAATTATTACTGCCTCAGCACGCTGCTCCTCGTGGCTGCCCCACAGGAGCTCCTCCAGGGCACAGCCCTGCTGTGGCCTCCCCTGCCCCACACCACCCCGAGCTGTCCCACCTCACCCCCACCCGAGGGAGGGAAACAAGCCCTCCAAGCAACTGCAGCTTACCTCAGCACAGATGTCTAAAACAATCTCTGCTCAGGGACTCGTTGGGAATCATTCACTGAGTGATGAGCAACTGCAGTGTGCATCATTTGTTTTGCATATTTTTTTCCATTATTATTATTATTTTGCCTTCCTTTTCTCTCCTATTAAACTACCTTTATCTCAACCATTAGTTTTACCTTTTTTTCCAAATGGCTGGGAGGTGTTTAGCTGCCTGCCCAGTTAAATCCCTGCACAGCTGTCTAAAACAGCCCAGAAGAAGAGAGTTTGAAAAGCACTGTGTCCTCTGCTGGGGGTGGGAAGGCTTGCTGCTGGCAAGGCAATGGGCAGGGAGAGCCATGCTACCTACACACCACCCACTGCGCACAGGAGATACCAAAGCACCCACCCTTCAGCAAGCCATGACCCTGGAGATGTTTGTGGGGGTTACTTCATCGCCTACCATTTTTTTATAACCTCCAGATCGAATCTTATTATATAAAATCAATTAATTTTGCATTCAGTTTTGACATAAGAGATCTGATGTCTGGTTGACAAGCAGATTTTTCTATCCAAGCTGTGAAACTAAATTAAGGAAGAGTAGTACAACAAAAATGGTTACAAAAGACATCTGCATCTGAGATGGTCATTTAAGACTCCTTTTATAGTCACTGGGCAGAAACAGTCCATGATTCATCTCATCCTAAATATAACTGGCTAGAGAGGCATGGATAAATGATGCTAAAAGATGAGAAATAACCATTCTTCATGTACATTTTTGTGCAGCACAGAAAAACCACAGTGTTCATTGTATATTCCGTTATTCAGTGTAGTAATGTTTTTCAAGAGTTACAAGAAAAACAAGTCTTCCCCAAATTAATATAGCTTTTTTTTGCTTTTTATTCTCTTTTTTTTTTTCCAGTTAGAGGAATGTAGAGTGGACATTTTCATAATATCAGTGTAAAAAGATAGAATTAATTAGGACTGTCATTTCTATGTACTTACACACAGAATCACTGGGTTGGAAGAGACCTTCAAGGTCGTCGAGTCCAACCCATGCCCTAACACCTCAACCAAACCATGGCACTGAGTGCCACATCCTGTCTTTTTTAAACACATCCAGGGACGGTGACTCCACCACCTCCCTGGGCAGGCCATTCCAGTACTTTATCACTCTTTCTGTAAAAAACTTTTTCCTAATATCTCACCTATGTTTCCCTTGGCACAGCTTGAGACTGTGTCCCCTTGTTCTGTCAGCTGCTGCCTGGAGAAAGAGACCAACCCCCACCTGACTGCAGCCACCCTTCAGGAAGGTGTAGCGAGTGATAAGGTCACACCATCCTGATTCATATTGTTCTTGCTTTATCTATCTGGATCTGCCTTCTGCTGTAGCAGGGGAAGTGGGGGAGTAGAGCTGGCTCTGCTGTCACCTTCTGCCAATACACATGAGCATGGATTCCAGCTCCCACCAGACTCCCACACTCTAGCTAGAGATATGGGACACTAAAGAAGCAATGAGCAAGGAAACTGTCATACCCAAGCTTTACCTTGCTCTTCACAGAAAGCTTTAACACTCCAAAAGCAGGACAGTGTGAAAGCGGCATCATGACAGAGGCATGACAAAGCAGATGTTCAGTACACAACGCTTCAGCTAAACCAGCAAGCTCAAAGAGGAGAAATCAATAGCAAGAGGAAAGAGGTTAAAAACTCCTCTCCTGTCTGTTCTCAGCTGCATGCAGACATTAATTCCTACTTGCAGGTTGCCAAGCTGTTGCTCTCTACCTCCTGCACTTGCAAAAGCCTGTTGAACCCAGTACCCTTATCCAGTCTCACCTACTCCTTGTGCCCAGGAGAACACATGCTTCTTTATGAGAGGCAATTTTAGCACTCTGCTACCTGCAACTTGATGATTCTCCCTCTAAAAGGTTCTATAGATACACCTGTAGGCACACAGGACACCAGGCTGGATCACAGGATTTGTAGCATCATTGATGCTACAAATGCTACTCATGGCGTGCAGATGATGGCATACTGATGGCATGCTACTGATGGCATGCAGATTAGGAGATGGAGTTTGAGGTGTTTTCTACTAATCTGAAATGCTTGAAATCTGAGATTTCTGAGCCATCTTGGAAGAGTTACGGCAGAGTACATGCTGCTGTAGCAGCTCTGGCAGATGCTAGTGGAGCAGATTTTGCAATCTGACATTAGAAGTCAGTTCCTCACCTCTCAGAACCAAAATGACTTGAATCTTGTAACATCCAGAGCCTGCTGTCATGCTTATCTCAGTTTGCTGGGCTTTTAAGGACAACTGAACAAGCTGAGCTCATCAATGAAAAGCTGCTGTAATTATATTTTTTTTTCTTATTTTAGGTTTCAGGAAGTCTGTATGGTTTCCTGTTTGATACATACAATCCTTATGTTGTTAACAGAGGTCAAACAGAGGCAGTCCTAGAGGAATCCCTCATTCCTTTTCTAACTCCTAATGCACACAGGTAACTTCAAAGCACAAGAAGCAAAAAGTACAAAGCTTGTTCTGGTTTCAGCTGGAATAGAATTAATTTTCTCCCTAGTAGCTGGTACAGCGCTATGTTTTGGATTTAGGATGAGGATAATGTTGAGAATAATGCTGATAACACACTGATGTTTTAGTTGTTGCTAAGAAGTGCTTACTCCGTGTCAAGGACTTTCCAGCTGCTCACTCTGCCCTGCCAGCAGGATGAGGCTGGGGGTGTACAAGAAGATGGGAGGGGATACAGCCAGGACAGCTGACCCCAACTGGCCAAAGGGACATTCCATACCATATTCCATACCATATATTCATGCTGAATAATAAAACTGGGGAAGTTGGCCAGGAGAGACCAATCTCTGCTCAGGGACTCGTTGGGCATCATTCAGTGAGTGATGAGCAACTGCAGTGTGCATCATTTGTTTTGCATATTTTTTATCATTATTATTATAATTATTTTCCCTTCCTTTTCTCTCCTATTAAACTACCTTTATCTCAACCATTAGTTTTACCTTTTTTCCAAATGGCTGGGAGGTGTTTAGCTGCCTGCCCAGTTAAATCCCTGCACAGCTGCACTGATAGAAAACTGATAAGCAAGTGAAGTGCATTTATCAATGGACACAGCAGAGAGAAGCCATATCTTTTGAGTTTTAATAGAGACCATTTTTTTTGCAAGACCATGCACACTCCAACTGTTCTCTCTGGTGACACTGAGACGACGAGAAGAAAAACAAAGGAAATGGATAGTTCTGAGTATTTCTCCATAGACACACATTATATTTAAACACTCATGCAGTTAACTGCATGTACGGTTGTCTCCATTTAGCACTTTTTTAATACCAAAATGTTGATTGCTAGATGAAGATTCGACAAAGAAAAGGCCCCAGATGATAAACTTTTTATTCTCATTCTCTTTGCCTATGTTCTAAGAAAACAGGTTGCTAGTAAACAGTGATCTGATTTTTTGCTTCTTGTCTGACCAAGGAAGGGCAGTGGAACAAAGGATTCAGTGTTCAGGTGAGTCCTGGCAGGAGAGAGCCACCTGGCAATGCCTCGGCAAGGACTGAGATAGCCTAACTCTTTTCTGGAAAGGAACCAGAAGCAAAAGTGACAATTACATCCATGTACCAAACTGATGGAAATCAGCTGCCACTTGTAATAAAAGTACAGAACAAAACAGAAGCACTATGGTAGTCCGACCTGCTCCTGGAGAAGGAGGAGTTCTCTGTGTACCTGGGCATTTTTCCAGCCAGGCCTTTTTCTAAGTAGGCTTTGTCTCAGTTATATGCCTATCTTACCTTAGGACTGGATCACAGCAACAGAAGGCTAGAAAATTGCTCTCAAGCCATAGTGTGAAAATCTGCTCAACTGAGATCTGGGTGGCTTCCAAACTTTTCCCAAGGTGACCCCATGGGCCTGGATTTCACTTCTAGAATTGAATTGCACCTGTGTCTTTCACCCCTCTGTCCTAGGACACACTTCAAGTCTCAGATAAAATCCAAGACACTAATTTTCACTCAAAATATCAGGAATGGTCTTTTGTGGCTACCAAAGAGCCTGTGATTCTTTTTGTTCAATGCAGTCTTATTTAAAATCGGAAGCAGTTTTTGAACTAGAAGCACACCTTCACTACAAAAGGACGTTGCCTGCAGTGAGCTCCATTAGCTGGTATACGTATTGCTCTTCAGGGCACTTTTATCTCCAAAGCTGGGCTGAGGATCAAGGGAAGTCATTCTTTACTTGGTAGGTCCATGTTTCTTCTGTTCACTTTAGCCCTTTGTTTTGAGGTTCTCCTCTGGATACCATGCATGTAAGAGCAAACAATTTTCCATTAGCCTTTGAAGAGAATAGGGAAAACCACCTACAAAGATGAGGAAAATCACCTCATTTTACCCAAAGTATGCAGCAGCCTGGCTGAGGATGGATGTTGCTGTTTGCTCCAAGAGGC
Source organism: Phainopepla nitens (assembly GCA_013400175.1). Lineage (NCBI taxonomy): Eukaryota > Metazoa > Chordata > Aves > Passeriformes > Bombycillidae > Phainopepla > Phainopepla nitens. Next base: position 666,682 of record VXBQ01007740.1, read on the forward strand.
CCATTGCTCTGATACAGCACTTCCTCTTGTGTGCAAGAGATTGTACACACTTTGCTGTGTGCAGACACAAACGCATCACCCATTGCCAGTGTGGGTCCCCAGGGGGCAAATGAAATGGAGCACATGATGGGTAGAGCATCAGGTTATTGGAGATCATGGTGCGTCCCCTGAAAATCAAAACACAACAAGACATGACCGTCTGACACCTCTCCTTTATATTAAACAGGTGTATATAAATATGTGGTGAAGAATAGAAACCTCTCTTTTGCTCTGGGGCTATGAGCTTCTCTGGAACTTTGCAACACAACCCATGAGGTCATGCTCACTGCAAACAAAGGCACACAATGCATTGTTGCTTCCTGCAGACCCTGTTCTGTTTGTGCTGTAGTGTGTGAGATCACAAAGATCAAAGAGACACAAAACACCAGGGGTATATAAACAAATTACTACACCAATGCAATGCAAACAGCGCACATGGAAAGAACAGTTTGACCTTATTTCACTCTCTTCTGCTTTCAGAATAAACATCACATCAGCATGGTCACTCTGGTTGGTGTCGGAGCAGTCTTTTTGTTGTGTCTCCTGTGATAATTTCTGTGGCCATGTAAGTAAATAGAGCAGTAACACATAGGGTGATACACCAAGAAAGCCACTGGAGAGATTTCCCGTGTGCTTTGGTGGGACATGGGTGAACATTTTTTATTGAACCAGATCAAACTTTCAGGGAAGTGCTGATACGAAGGAGACATTCCCATCTCCATCATGTTTACAATGTTCCTCTCAAAGACAAGATGCAGAGGATGGGGACAGGAACGGGGTGGGAATGGGGATGGGAGCGAGGTTGCTCTGCATTCTCAGAGCAGATGTGACAACTCCTACTAGAGCCTGAGCTTAGCAAAGATGAAAGTGACTTATTCCATGGATGTCACAGACCCAGGCTGCTTTAATACAGCTGTCTTCTCATCTTATTGACTGCCATGCACTCATTTAGTCTCTAGCATCAGCTCCTCCATACCACTGTGGTAAGCTTTTTTGCTTATAGATCTCAAAGTACTTTAATAATGGAGGACAATACCTCACAATCCCCCTAGGAAACAAGGATAACATTAGGTGCATTTACTAACAGAGGGGTTCTTTGCATACTGTAATCAATGTGAGGGGGAAATGAGAACAAGGAGTTGTTTGGGCAGGTTCTGTCTTACTCCACTAACATGTTCCTAGAGTGAAGCATCAGGCTGTCCCAAGCATACCAGCATCCCATTACCGTTAATTCCTACCATCAGATTGGAGCTGATCATGAGCTACATCTACCAATTTTGAGCACTGTTTTGTGTGAAGGACAGCCGTAAGCACACTCAAGGACCTGAGATATTAGGCTGAGTGGAGACTCTCACCTCACAATGCACACACCGGGTCATCGACTGAAGGAGGAGATAAATGCTGGGGAATGTATCATCCTAGAAACCAGCACTGCTATCTTTAGAAAAGCCAGGCTTAAATGACTTCCAATGAATTAGGAATATGCAAGACTTCAGAAAAGGATGAAATCTGCTTGTGCCTCCTGGACTACCTCTTACAGATGTCATAGAATAAAACGTCTAGAATATTGTCCTAAGAGCAAAGATATCTCAGATAATCATGTCTGGCCACAGGACATAGGACCCCTCAGATACTTCTCTCTTGTTTTATATCTGGCTTTGTGGAGGCTGAAACAAAGATAAAATTTGTGACATTTTCACTAAAGCCAGATCTTCCTTTAGCTTAATTATAATGCTGAGCTTTCATCATATAAACCAAGCTACCCGGGATGTAAGTGAAATTATTTTCATTTAAAAGAATGGAGAAAGTACCTGTAAAATCAGATGATTGGCAACCCTCTGGTAAAGCCAGATAGGTGAGATGTCACAAAAACAAATGGATACTTTCCCTTTGATGCAGAAGCAGCATTTCAGAAGGCTCAATATAGAAGGCTTTAATGTGCTGTGAACATCATGAGAAACAAGAGGCACTACGTGGTCAGACTCTTCAGTGAGAACAGAGCCAATGTTCCCTTGCAGTGGCATCTTTTTGTTCTCTTACCCACGTGTCAGTCACCCAGGCCACATGCCTTCAGCATTTATGTGTGCACAGGACAATCTTGATTGCAAGAACAAGAGAGTACTTCAATATTACTGAGAACACCCTGCTGAACACAATAGGGATGGACAGAAACAGGAGACAAAGCAGATGCTTCTAATCTAAACACAGAATCCTACAGACGTACAAATCAGGTGTAATTTCAGTATTAAGTGAAGTGAAATGCCTGAGTCCTTCTGGGTCCAAACCTTAATGGTACAGCTGTCGGCTTTTCCTGTAGGATCTCTGATGGTGGGGCATCTTGCAACACACACATTTGTAAAATGTAAAAATTATACCTGTGTTACTCTTTCATATCACACTTCAAACTGAATTCTGTAGTTAAGCCATAAGGAATCCACATATTCATCAATACGACACATCAGAGCTGAAAATAAATAAGCACTGATTAGGATCTCTGGTTTCATCTGAAGAGCAGCAAAAATGAGCAAGTGATGAAATTTGTTGTTCACCTCTCACTTGTATTCTGTGAAACCTATCCATACTATATGGGCTCTCATCCAGTCTGTCCTGAAGCTGAAAGGGCCAGACTCAGACCGCTACATGGAAGTGACAGTAGACTCACTCTAACACGAGACAGCAGGTTCCCAGTCCCAAAGCTGCCTTTTATTTGTGTAACTTCAGATAAATTGTTTGAAATTACCCCCTGCATTCTTAAGTTTTTACCTAAGGGTTATAAAGTGACAGTTTCGTCTCAATTCATGAAATATATTCTATTTCTTTGCTCATTTGCACATATTTTTGTGGCAGCATTAAAGCTGCTAGACCATGCCAGATATGCAAAAGCATACACCAGTGCAGTAAATGTACTGTCTCAGCATGATTTAAAACACAGATCCCAATCTAGACAAAGAAAGATGGACAAGACACAGAGAAACTTATCTACTTTTAAAAGTCTTGCTCCAGCTGCTGGCTTCATAGCAGCTGCATAGCATAGCACATACTGCAGTCTAGGCCGAACAGAAGAAGAAATTTGCATAAGAGCTGATGGCACTTTATATACTCCAAAACCACTTGTGAAATCCACAGGATACATGGATGTTAACTGAACAATGCAAGCAGCATGTGGCTGAACAGCATCCCAAGCGACCAGAAAATTTTGGCAGCCTGCACATACTCTCATAGTTAACATCAGGGGGAAAAAAAACCAGACTACTTTCTCTTTCTCCAGTATAACACATTGCCTTTTTAAAGTAGCATTTGCAAAATAAATGGAGTTATTAATGAGAAAACACACAGGATATGGCCTAGATAACAGTCTTTCTGAAGTAGCCGATGTCTCATAGAAGCTGTTCCTAGAGATATCTGGGTTACTTTGTGGTTTTGGCTTGTGGGACTGATTGAGGATGTGGGGCCAAGATATGATCTGCTGTTGTCTCAGGGCTTTTCTGTGCAGAGCCAGCACAGCCACAAGTAACACTGCTCAAGTATTAAGACAAGTTACAAGATGCAGGGGCATAGGGAGACGTGGGAGGAGCTGAACAGTATGGTCTGGTCTGTCTCTGCATCTCCCTGGGAGATGTGAGCATGGGATCTAAAATGCCAGCACTCACACACAGAGCTCACTGTCCCCTCTGGGCCCTACATATCTGCCAGAGGAAAGCAGATGGCTCCAAGGGCAGGTTAAAACAGTCCAGATCCCCTTGCAGTTCAGCGGGATCAAGCAGGTGAACAAGCCCTGGCACAAGGGCAGTCCTTGAGGAGGACTTGAAGCAGCCAAGGATCAAATCTGAATTTGCAGAGAAGCAGCTGTTCAGAAAATTAGAAATGGAGATTTCTCCACCTCCACTTCTACCACTGTCATGGGGAACATTCAAGCGCAAATAGAGAGAATTTCTTCAATTTGTCTTTCAGAGACACTTATCTTCTAGAAGCTCTTACATTCTTTGGGTATAATCAGCTTAAGGTAAAGCAAGAAGATAGATCATTCAGTTCTACATTTCACTTTCCTTCCCTGCCCAACACCAGCCTGACTACCCACAATCCCAAAAGGCCACCAAAAGAGAAAATCACATACAGCTCATGATGTTACTTTTCTGTTAAGTATCAAAACCCACCAGAGCAAGTTATCCTGCCCAAGCAGCTGACCTGGCCAGAAGTCCATCGAGCGGGAAATGAAAGCAAGATGTGGAGGTTGATCCATAGCAGAAATGTGACAGGTAGACACATCAACCACTAGAGCAAAAGGAAGAAATCAAGCATTTTAAACTGTAAAAATCCTATTCAGATGCCTAAATAGCATGTGTAGCTGTCCCACAGCCAGCAGACACTGCTTAAAGGGTCCATAGCTCAGCCAGCTGGAGAAGTTGGACAGTTGTGAGAGCTTGACAAATTCTAAGACCACTGGTTATAAAAAAAGGTTGGCTAAAATCACTTCTGCCCTTGAGGCAATGTTTGGAAAAATATTTTTCCCACACTATGTCACAAGTCATTAACCAGCGCAAGGAACGCAGCTTATGCCTCTTGCCTCACACACCTGCAAGAGTAGGAGATTCATCTTTCTTCTGAAACACTGGAGACATACCTTAACTTGTTCCTCAGTGCCTCGATGGTCCTGTTGACAATACTGAACCCAGCTGAAAGGATCAGGTATCTTGCTTCTATGCTCAGGGTAAAATTATTCCCAGACGTGAAATCTAAGAGGTACCCTCCCCTAGACCCTGTCCTGGTCAGGTCACTGGGGCTGACAGTGAGGCTGCTGCAAACTTTTCAACTAATTTCTTTTACAGCCTTGGTGATGTCCTTGCTTTCTTCTTGTCTCTTCTGGCTGCTTAGCTGGGAAAAAGCTTATGGGGTTTTTTTGGCTTGTTTCTGCAGCTTTTAGCCATAGGAACATTTTCAAACTAAGGCAAAGCCTATACCTGTGACCAAAAGAGTCTCCTTTTGTGTTCCATTGTGAAGTGCCTTCCATTTCCCAAATGCTCTAGGCAATGGGGTTCAAAGTACTTCAGTAACTTCAAAAAACCCCACCACTTTGGTGACATTTCTTTATCTTCTCCATCTCCCACATGGAGTCAAGCCCAGGTCTGCTACTGACTCATATTACCTGCAGTGATGGTGCCTTTGGGCTGCTCCAGAATGCCTCTCTCCTTGACTCTGAGCAGGAGACCAGATTTCATCTCCTCTGTATCAGTAGTCCCATAAAAAATCTTTACTAAAAACTCAGCAGCTCCTGCGGATTAATCCTCACTTTAATAAATACCTCAGTAGTAGCCACAAAAATGACTTAACTGTAAAGACAGCACAGAAGACATTCCTCACCACAGACACCATAACACAGTGTGCTGAACCTGTTTTTTTTCATTAAGGATTCTCATTAATATGCTTTATCAGAGCCTGAACTCAGGACAAATTCTGCTCTAATTAACCTGACCAATTTTTTCTCAGTACAGACTTACTGTCTCTGTTCATAGTCATAGTCTCTATGATTCTTTGATTCTGAGATAATGCATCAGTGGGACTATTTGGGGATACATGATACAATAACCTCCACCACTAAATAGAAAACTCACAGTATAAAGCCTCAGCCTTAAAAACTGATGAGATGCTTCAGACCAGGCTGGGGTCTCCAACAAGACACCGCCCTAAAACTTGCTTCTCATGTATTCAGCTTGTACTGCTCACTTGCACTTACCCCAGAACTCTTGCAAAATACAACCAAAATTCCCATGTATTAACATCCATGTATTAACTTATCTCCTCTTAGCTCTACTTCTCTAAAGTAACAAGACATTAAAAAGACATCCTCAGGTCAGTGCACGTTTGAGGAGCAACATGTGAATAGCAGAGAAGGGAAATCAACAATGAGGCAAGCAAAACATACACTTGGGACTGGAAGGGGAATAAAAATATTCAGAGCTCTGCCTTAATTTCAGGAGGCCATTCCTATTCAGAAGCAGATATAAGCATGAGCACCAGCAAGACTCTGAACCTATGTTTTCTGATTTCAGTTTGGGCTAGAGTCAGCAGTTCCAAGAACATTCTCTGTTTGTTCCCACTTAACAATTCAAAATGTCTACCCATGCTTTCCCACCACTGCGTGCCTTTTTTTTTTCTTTTTAATTTCAGTATCATTTTTCCATTTTGAATCCAACTTTGCCTTTAGCACAATTATTTTGCTGTATTTCATGTAGTCCTGTTGTGCTTCCTTCAAATAAAGCAATCATCTTTATATTACACAAAGTTATTTGGCAGCATTACAAATGCACCAAAATATATTCACAATCCGATAATCTACGCCTTCTATTTGCAATCATCTTTCTGCCTTCTGCTTAAAAGCAAGATGGCCAATTTCCAGTCATAGGCATTCATGTGATCAGGATCTCAGAGCCATAGTAGGCCACAGCTTGGGCTTTCCTAATGCTCTGTGTTTTCCTGGACTGAGCTTCTCATACTCCAAAATATCTATGGTGTCTTTTACATCAGTGGCAAATGCAAGGATGCAAATGCAGAATTTTCTTCCATAATGTATACAGCCAACCTATGGGTTGATTAACTTCAAAAGATGTTTTGATAAATAGAGAAAAATTTAGGTTCCAAATTTGGGACCATTCTTCATAGCTATTAAAAGAATATCATTAAAATATTGAGCATTCCTGAAATAAAGTCCAGTTTTAAATCTGTTGCAAAAATCAAACCCATGCAATTATAAGGACCTAAAATCATTGAAGGAATTCAGAAAAGTGTGTACTCCTTTAAAGAAATTTTTTTAATTAAAAGGAGGTCATAGCTTCTTGATGGTTCCTGAACACACTGAGCACATTTAGTGCCAGCAGTGAGAAATCCCTACAGCTCTCAAAGCACTCCTGAAAAACAGTTTTTTTTATCTCAGATAATCTCTGGGGTGAGACTCTCAGGAACAGCCACCATTGTGTCAAAATTAAGCTTAAGTATTTAGCTCAAGACAATAAAAAAAAAAAAATTGCAGAATGCAAAGAAGACATAGAAATTCTGGCCTGGGGTATTGTTTTTTAAGTGACCACACAGAAGAAAATACATAATTATGCAAATTGTTAAACTGAGTTGGTAACATAAACCAAGCTAGTTACAGGCGAGTTACTCAAATGATTTTTTTTTTTTTTTACTGATTAAAAACAGGCTGTTATACTTGGATCCTGAGTTATCTTTAGTTAAACACCACTTAAATCCACATTAAATCACTCTGTTCCCATTAACAGATTTTAGATTGAATCAGCTCTGTGCACCCTATGAATTGCTATTTACGCTCTTAAAACAAACACCATTTTATATGACTGTTGCATAGAGAGCTGTATGAGTTTAATCAGGCATAGAGTCACAAAAAAAAGCTTGAACAAATGGTACCCAATATTTGTCAGAAAAATATTTACACTGGTTTCCCCAACCCAGTGTTCAGTGCCATCTGGAAAAAAGCAAAAAAATATTTCCCCCCTTCAGGCAGGAGTAAGCAAGCAGTCAGTTTAAGCTCCAATTAAAAAAGTTAAATGTGATAATGATACAATATCAATCACTTTAGTGGGAAAAGCAAGGTTGGTAGCTCTGACCCCTTCCTGGCTGGGCAGGAATTTTCAGAAATGCTTTCTCAATACTGTGCACCAAGCTGTACAGAAAATGAGTAAAGAGAGGGGTAAGCCATCACTTGTGCATCAATCAGCATTAACACAAGCTCAGGGAAACAGCTCTTGGCCTTTGGTTGCTCAGTTGAGGACAACCATGAACAAACGTGAAAAAAGCTGCAGCTAAAGAGGTAGACGTAGCACTACGTGCTGAATACCAAAATAAACACAGTCTCATTTTGAAATTGAAGGGGGGCAAAAAGAATCCAACCACATTCAAATTCTCTGCAGGTCAAGAGAAAGTTTGTTTTTTGATTTTGTTTGAAATGACATTTTTCCAACACCCAACTTCAATAAAGGCACCTTTTCATATAGAAAATAACTCAGCACAGCCTCTCCAATGAAAATATTTTTCTCCTGGCAGAACCAGGTTTCACGCCTAACCTCAGACGGTCTGACTACTTTAAGAACAATCAGCCACTTTTATTTGTTAAACAAACATGAAAAGACATTCATTCTCTTTCAAAAGCCATTTTCTTCAGCCTTCATAACACAGACAACAGAATAAAAAAACAGGGTCATTTGGTACATTCCTTTAATTTTATTGAGTGTCAATCTATATAATTAATATAAAGTTAGTTCATTCTATGAAGATCAAGACACCTTACAGTATAAAATTCCCTGAGATACAATATTAAATTTGAGAGATCACATAATTCTCTATTCCACTTACATCATAATCAAAAAGAAATGGTAATTCTTCTCCTTATAAAACCCAGAAGATAATGATCTTCCTTTCTCTCCCTCCACATCAATATTTTAAGGCATGGAATAAAAACTTTTTCAAAATGCATTCAAGGAAACTTTTCTACTTAAAATAGAAAATAGTTTTCCCCAATTTTTACAACTGGATTGTATACACCATCTGCAATGCCTTGTGGAGTCTGGTACCCAATGTACAAACCAGTTGGTTCAGGCAAACTTTATATTTATCATTGAAGTAGAGCTCTACAAAGTGCATTACAAAAGCCAATCCTTTGCCTGTAACAGTACACTATTAGCTCGTGGTGTGGATGACCAAAAACCAGAGATTTATAGGAATTCTGTAATACTGACTTCAGCAGCTATTGGCCTGGGCTGAGTTTCCTCCCAAATGGAAAACCACAAATTTGCAACATCCATATAAGAATGATGAAATTAGAAAAGGCTTCTCTTCTCCCAATGCAAGTGCTCTGCAATAATTATTACAAATCTGCAGTTTTCATTGTGCAGTTCTTGAAAGTCCTCAATGCACAGTTTACAAGTACTGTGCAATTCTGATCATTGTACACAAATGATGTTTTAATTGCTTTGTAGCTTTTTTCTGAACTTTACAAAAAATATTTCCTCAACGTTTCCAACTCTTTTTTTTTGGAGAGACTGGGAAAAAAAATTAGCGTTTGTGACCTCTGGAAATTCCCATTCTCCTGTAGCCCAATCTTCTGCATGTGGCATTACTAATGATTACACAGAAGAACTGTGCACCTGGAAACTTTCACAAAACACTAAAACAAATAGGAGGATTGAAAAAAATGCACTAGTTTCAGCAGACTGATAAAAAAGTAATGCAATCTTAAACATTATTTCATCACTTTTAAGACTTGGTTTTTGTATATAGTTATGTGAACTCTGATAAAAACTGAACAGAAAAAAAATATTATAAATTCAAAGGAATAGAGGGAACCTATCATACTGACACTTAGGTATTTCTGTTAATGCTACAACTAAATTGGAGTTTAAAAAATATCAAACCCAGTATTATGGGAGTAGTAACTACTGATAGAGAGATGACCATGCCATGAAGAACACTCTTTTACTTTAAACAATCACTTTGTACCTCTTGAAGTGAAAGTGCAGCGTTAGGAATCATCACTACTATATCCCACATTGCATAGACTGTTTTCACTCCCTTCCCAATAAATATTCTACAGAAGCTCAGGCACTGACAACAAAAAGGTTCATCAAGTACTTTTGGCCAACTCTCCTTGCACAAAAGAAGAAAGGAATCATTGCAGAAGCCTGCATGATCTGAACTGGTAAAACTGCAAATTATTAATCAACATCATTATTATTAGTTTTTTTCCAATAATCCTTGGCTCCATGCTTACCTAATCATGGGGAACATCTGCCTAGAAATAAATTACAGTAGACTGCCAGCTCATACATCTCAAAAGCACTCATCCAACATCTTAAACCAAATCTAATCCTTTCCTAACCTAAATATGACTCAAAAATGCCAGCGAGGTTGCCTGTTCTGATGCCCATCTTTTATTTGCAACTGACTTCCTTCTTTTCCCACCTGTTCTGTGCCCATGATTTTATTCTGAATGAAGTCTCTGAGAAACTCCATGGATTAAAAAGCAGTGGAATGAATACCTCATTCATTTGGGCAGGTCTCTTGTAGGTTGTCATTTTTTTGCCACTAAACTTCAGCACTGCAAAAGACTGGGAGGCTGAGCTCGGCAGGATGTGTAATTGTTACTGAAGTTTCTTTCTGGTTTTGGCTGAGCAAGATTACACATAACGAAAAAGTAACCACACATCCACTACTGGAATGGCTCCAGCAAATTGTGGGAGTCTAAAAGGGAACAGGCACTGAGCAAAGGGAGTTCTACCTTAAGAACCTATTTATCGATTTAAAAATTGAGCCAGAAAAAGACCTCAAAACCAAAGGAAGAGAAAATAGTAAATCCTTCCCTTTTTATAGTCTTTCCTCACACAATCTGTTTTTTTACCAACAGTGTAGATCTTATTCTCTACAGTAATTTTCTTTCTGAATGGAAGTGATTTGAGAGTTTGGGGATTTTTTGTAATCATTATTTTAAACACAATAAAACAGCATTCTGACTAGTTTGTCCCCCAACAGAATTTTTAAAAATGCATGCCCTAAACCAAAAGAGTTGCTACACAACAGTACTGTCTACTGATGCTTGATAAAAAAGTTAGCCTTTCTGCATATATATTCAATACAGTAATAAACCCCCTGCCATTCTGAGCCTTTCCCTGCATTTTCCTGTACGGCAATAATTTTGCAGAGAAAAACATGCAGATACCTGTAAACATTTTCTAATTCCTGAATAAAGGGAGGGTGGAAGTGTTCAAACTTTCTTCCCTACAGTCTGTGTTTCCCTGTACCTAAAGTTCTACTCTACTTTCATACAGGATATACATGCCTATGGTTTCAGCAGGTAGTAGGAGAAATACTTAACATCATCTGAGCTGTTTGTCCACTTAGATTCAGTTCCCTCCATACACTTTTTCCTATATGGAACAATTATTTGGTTCAAAGCATTATTAGCAGGCTGCTGCAATTTGAAGCATTGCTAAAAGGTGCTACTGTATCATCAGATTCTTACATTCAACATTTGCGGCTCAGAATTTGTCTGTAAATAGCTTTCACATACATAAAAACCAATTAGAAACAGTCATTTTTGTCTCAGTATTACAAAAACCAGCACTGATCATGTATCCTCTGTGAGCAGAGGAAAGTTTCACGTTCCAGGAAGTTGTCATAGCCGCCAGAATTGGTTTCAGCTGTGCAGCTGAGGAATTTGGCATCAGATATTTGTTTAGCTGTGCAGAACTTTAAAAGTTCTGTAACTGCACAACTTTTGGAAATTTAACTTGGCTATTTAGGAACCACCTGGCGTAATGTCTCTTTGTACCTTCATAATTTTTTCTTTAATAAAAATCTTCTTTTTGTAGGCATTTCACAGTTTGTTTTCCTGTACCTGTGTGCTTCTCCAACTGATGCTAGCCTTCTGTGGCTAATGCCGACCACCTAACGATCTCTGTGAGACCCATCCTTCCCGACACCTTGACGCGTGGCCCAGGCAAGCCTCACCCGCCGGGAACATCAGCTTTCAAACCAGCTGGCCAGATTTCGAACGGTCTTGATTTGATTCCCAGCTGCCCTGACAGCCTCGCAGACCTTGCAGAAATGCTCATCCCAGAACGAGGTGACGTGGACCTCGTACTTCTTCCTCCAGGCAAAGTACCGCCTGTAGTTTGGTTTGTTTTTATCGAGGAATTTCAGGTAGGTGGCCAGCAGCCGGGGGCTGGGGAAGTCGTCAACGTGGATGAAGGAATCGGGGGGGATGAAGCGCTCGTAGTTGGCCCTGCGGGGTCCGAGGACGACGGGCACGGCGCTGGCGGAGAAAGCGTTTCGCCAGAGCTTCTCGGTGATATAGTCGGTGTGCTGGGAGTTCTCGAAGGCCAGGTAGAACTTGTAGGTTGAGACGGTCTCCACCAGGCCGCCCTCGGCCAGCGCCAGCCCCCGCGCCCCGTACACGTCGATGGGCAGGTGCTCCTTCAGCTGGCGGTAGTAGCGCACCCGGGCGTGCTCCTCGTTCCAGTTGCTGATGACCCAGGCCACCAGCCGCGTCTTGCGGGGCAGGACGAAGGGCCGGGGCGCCGGCGGGACGTAGAGGTACCCGTAGGGCACGAACACGTCGGAGTCGCGGCGGTAGGACATGGTCCAGTTGAAGAGCCCGGCCAGTCCCCGCAGGCCGGGCGAGTGCGACGGCGACTCGAAGTTCATCCACACCCAGCGCTGGCGCGGGGGCCGCGGCGGGGAGCCCCGGGGCAGCCCCTGGGCGCCGTGCCGCGCCAGGTCGCGGTGGTGGAACAGCACCGCCTGCGCCTCGCCGAACCGGCTGCGGTCGGCGCTGAGCCGGCAGCCGCTGATGTTGTAGCGCCGCCGGCACTCGGGCAAGCGCCGCGGGCGGCCGAAGGGCTCCCACCACAGCAGCACGGTCACCACCTCGCCGTCCCCCCGGGCCGCCTCGGGCAGCGCCGAGTACAGGGCGAGCGCGGCGGCGGCGCCCAGCAGCCCGGCCGCCAG